>PISX010014102.1:0-54323 GCA_004024625.1 Mellivora capensis | reverse complement strand
ACCACACCCAGTGCTCCATGCAATGCGTGCCCTCCACAATACCCACCACCTGGCTCCCCCAACCTCCCACCCCCCGCCCCATCAAAACCCTCAGGTTGTTTTTCAGAGTCCATAGTCTCTCATGGTTCATCTCCCCCCCAATTTCCCTCAACTCCCTTCTCCTCTCCATCTCCCCATGTCCTCCGTGTTATTTGTTATGTATACTTTGTTTGTACAAGTGACCTGCACTCTTCAAAATAAAACAAGGGACCTAAAATAATCCCAAGAACTACCAAATCACCATTTTATTGTTTCTATCCTTTTGTGAATCTTATATATTAGTGACTCACAATGGGTCTACCATCCAGGTATTAGTAGAAATAGATCATGTCCTGGAAACCATCAACAAGTTCAAATGCTGCCTCCAAATTAGCCTTTTTTTAAAAGATTTATTTATTTTATTTTGAGAAAAAGAGAGTCGAGAGGGAGAGGCAGAGGGAGAAGGAAAGAAAGAATCTCAAGCAGGCTCCCCACTGAACGTGGAGCTGGACTCATTAACCTGAGATCATGACCTGAGCCAAAATCAAGAGTCAGATACTCAACAGACTGAGCCACCCAGGCATCCCCAAATTAATCTGCTTTAAACAATTTCTGATAAACATACATGCAGAAGAATTTTCCAAGAAACCAAATACTCACCCCACAATACTGCTCTTCATTGAAGATCTGGGGGGGCAAGGGGATTCCATTTTGAGGTTTTTTCTCTCCAGGAACATTCTCCCTCATCCACTTCCTATTGTCTTCATCTCCAGCAATGTCTAATTCCTTAAAGTCGATCTTATTAGCTTCCAAAAAGCCTACTACTTCTTGCTGCTTCTTCCTAATCTGGTCAAGAGTAGAGAAGAATTACTATTAGACTAGGGTTTTTTTATGTTTTGCTTATATTTACATAAATTAAATCTTTTCTCCAACTATACCATACAACACAAATAATCTTGCTATTTTTTAAACAAGGAAAATGATAAAGTCACACCTCTTTGTTATAAAGGGTCAACAGAGTCCTTGGTTAAATTCTAAAATTTTAATCTCACCAATGTTTCAGTCATGGTATAATCAACCTAATAAAAATAGAGATGTCCTCACTCAGCATCAGGGAAATACAAATCAAAACCACAATAAGATACCACCTCACACCAGTCAGAATGACTAAAATTAACAAGTCAGGAAACAACAGATGCTGGCAAGGATGCGGAGAAAGGGGAACCCTCCTGCACTGCTGGTGGGAATGCAACCACTCTGGAAAACAGCATGGAGTTCCTCAAAAAGTCGAAAATAGAGCTACCTTATGACCCAGCAATTGCACTACTGGATATTTACCCTAAAGATACAAACATAGTGATCCGAAGGGACACGTGCACCCTAATGTTTATAGCAGCAATATTCACAATAGCCAAGCTATGGAAAGAACCTAGATGTCCATCAACAGATGAGTGGATAAAGAAGAGGTGGTATATATATACAATGGAATACTATGCAGCCATCAAAAGAAATGAAATCTTGCCATTTGCGATGACATGGATGGAACTAGAGGATATTATGCTTAACAAAATAAGTCAGTCAGAGAAAGACAACCATCATATGATCTCCCTGATATGAGGAAGTGGAGATCCAATGTGGGGGGTTTGAGGGGTAGGAAAAGAATAAATGAAACAAGATGGGATCAGGAAGAGACAAACCATAAGAGACTCTTAATCTCACAAAACAAACTGAGGGTGACCGGGGGGAGGGGCGTAGGGAGAGGGTGGTGGGGTAATGGACATTGGGAAGGGTATGTGCTACAGTGAGTGCTGTGAAGTGTGTAAACCTGACGATTCACAGACCTGTACCCCTGGGGCTAATAATACATTATATGTTTATTTAAAATTTTTTTAAATAAATAAAAAAATTTTTAAAAGAATAGAGATGTCCTCATCATAGCTTTTACTTGAGGTCTTTGATATGCTTTTAAATTCTCTGCTAAGTCTTAATGCCAAAAAAAATAAAAATAAAAATTGGTTATGAAGAAAAGGGAGGACTCGGAGAGGAGCAAGAAGGAGAGACTGACAAGACAATTCACCACGAAACTCAAATACCAAGCACACCCAATGGAAAAAGCCTTTCACTCACAGTTATGAATATGGGCGTGTGAGTCACATTGAACAAAAGTGCCTTCAGAAATAATAGAGGAGATTGGAAAGACCACGTGGAGATGAGTGAAAGGCAAAAGGACAGAGGATAAAACCAGGAAAAGCCAGTAGCTGTGTCTCCCAGCTCACAAAGAGCAACACAGTAAAGTACCCTGTCCTCCCTCAGATTTCTCCACTCACACAGACAGCGGGACGCCAGCCTCACCTGAGAGACAACTCTTGGTGCCTCTCTCCCCACCCAGGGCTCTCATCTACCAGCCACTATTGCTCAGGAATGTGGCCCTCTTCACAGTTCAGACCTCCACCCCCAGAGATGACTCCAACCATTCTCTCTCTTCAAAGAATTCACTCCCGAAATGCACAATGCCCTCTTTCATACACACTGGTAAACACTGTGTCACTCTATGGACCCTACTTAGGAGCCTCTGGGAGAGAGGTCTAGAGTGGTCCACCCACCAGTCATAAACACTTATTTACCCACTCTACTCTGCACAAGACAGTGTACCAAGTTCTTCGTGTGAACAGATTCACAATCTGCTTATGTGGGTGAAAAAAAATGCAAAGAATTCATTTGTACATTCTAGGCAGTGAACATGCTGAAGATGATCAAGAGGCAAAATAAGTCATTTCTTAAAAATAAGCATAAAATATTAGAGATTTTCTTTGACACGAAAATAATATCTTAATTTGTTAAATCTTCTCCATTGAATGTTGTCTCATATCAAAACAAGCCATTAAAACTGTTTTATAGGGTGTGAGGCCCCTGTCATTCTCGTATAACTCATTCATCAGCAGAGGTACTAGAATTTGAGAATCCCAAACAAACGTTACAAAAGGCTCATGCCCATCCCAAACCTAGTGTCTAGCCTTAATAACCCTTCTTTGGGTCAAACCCAATTCCTTTCATAGATTTGTATACCAAAAAAGTTTATTTTATTCATTTTTACCAAAATGAATGAGCCTATCAATGACTCATGTGTAGAGTATTTCTTTCTTAATATAAGGAAAAATAAAGTACATATAGAGACTTAAGCCCTGGAAGCAGGTCACAACCAAAACCAAATTAAGTTTTGGATTATGTAGAATTTGGTGGTAACCTTATTGTATATATTCTATGAATTATAAATATGACATAAATGAATATAAATAATTTTTACAAGTAAATGTAAATTGCAAGTAAAACTGTATATATAAGTTAGTTATCCAGGTTTGTAAAAATGGTAATCACACATTTACTTTTTAAGTAACATTTATTCCATCAACATAGCAAAGGTAATGCGTCTAAAAGCATTAGATCTATAAATTGAAGGCCACTGTTAGCTACAATACAATGCTTAATCAGTAAGACTCAGTTTGGAGCAAGTGTGGACAAAAATAAAAATTAAAGTCCTACAGAAAGGTGTGGCGTGACAGAACTTTCCCTAAGCTTCTGGCACAAGCTTCTGGCACATTCCTGAGTGTCACATTTATCAGAAGCAAAGGAGGAGCTCGTGTTTCTCCCCATGTGCCCTCCCCCAGGGCTAAGCTAGCATAACCCTCAGACCTTCTGCTTCTCGTCACCAAAACTGCGCTCCAAATTCCATCACTTCACAGCTGAATTTCTGAATACTACAAAATCCCATCAGACCTGATGACAGGCCGTTGGAACTAAATTACTATTTTAATTAATCATGCTTTCTATACATACTTTCCACATTGTCCATAATTATCTGTGCCACTCTATAAGTTACTTATCCCTTTGGCTATTTCCAGAGATAACTTTGCTGTTTGAAGAGTACAGATGTCTTCACTTTAGGCAGGTTTACTTTTAGTTAAAGATTCAGAAGGCAAATTCTGTCCAAACCCCTGTCTTCCTCCTCAAATATCCTCCTGGGAGCCCAAATTAGCCTGGCCGCCTCACCAACATTATTTCCACCTATATTATTCATGCCTCAAGACTTGAGATGAAACGGGATTTCATTTTATTCCACAATTTCTGAATAGATGAAAAACAGTTCCCAAAGCCCTGACTTGTGTTTCTGCAGTTAGAAAGTCAAAGAGGGATGGAGAAAATGGGAGGGGAAGATCTGTTTGCTGTCGCCTCTTGCAAGACAAGCAATTGCATCTGCAGGAACTTAACGGACTGCCTATTGCTTGACCTTGTGTTAATTGCTATTTCTCAGCCCCTCACCCCTCAAAAAAGAGAAGAAAAGTAAAATCTGTTTCTATCCTCCCCAAACACCAGTACTTTATACTGGGTTAAAGGCATCACTGATCTCGCTGTTTGGAGCACCTGAGTTCCGCTGGGGGCTGAAGTTTAGGATGAGCCCAGAGGAGGAGAGAGCAGTGCAAGGAGTACATGAGCTCACCTGGTGACATGGTCACCTCTGCCCATACCCTGATGACCACCCTGAGTGGGGGCCCCCTCTCCCACAGCCTTCCCTCCTATTCAAGGAGCCCCACAGACCCTCCCAGGCAAAGTGCAGCTCTTCTCCACGTGGCCTCCTGAGCCAACCCCCAAGGACATCAGCTCCCTTTGTGGCCCCCAGGGAAGAAGCATGCCCGGCACCCAGTGGTTCTCACCATAGACACCATCTCCTCCCCACCTCCTGCCCCTTCTCCTCCCTCCAACAGCACCATGGCCAGTGCTGGTCCCACAGGCTGTGCCTTCTTCAAAGGCAGCCCCTCTGGAGGATCTGGGGTCCCTGATGTCTGGGTCACTATGGGTCTTTGGGACTTCAGCAGAGGCTCAGAGAGCTCTGTGTTTCCTATCCTGTTATATTTACTCTTAAGAAAGTTTTCTTTTCCAGAAGTCGCCGGCCACTGTTGGTTACCGTAATGTGTCAGAGTGATCTTTGAGTCATTTGCTTGGCACCTCCCTTTTATTGTCTTGTACAGTTAGGAGGTTTTCCGACCAAGATCACTACACTTAGTGAAAAGCACAATGCATTTGATGACCTGCATGGAGGCAACCTGCATTTCTCCCCTGGCTTAGAAGGCTGCTGTCTGAGCAGGGGTCCACTCTTGAATGGCCTTGTCTGCAAAATGGGAAAAGCACCACCCTCCTCAGGTTCTGGTGAGAACCAAGAAACATCACAAGATGTGTGGCAGAGAATCTTGGACAAGGTGAGAGGCTGCACAGGGTTATCTCACTGACTTGTCCTGATTGCCAAGCCAGGTTAAGTAATCTGATCACCATTTTAAAATAACATGGCTAAAGCATCAATGAATTAAGGAATTTTCCAAGATCTACACCAGGATCCATTTTGTTCAAGGGCAGAGTTTTTGCCCACTATATTTACACTCAAGCAAGGCTGGAAGAAATGATGGAGAAACCCAGGAGCCACCCTCAGGGTCTATCCTCAAAGGTCATGGTTCCAAGGGCTGTGCACCTTGAAAACAGCAAGGACAGTCCTCTCTCCCTTTGTCCCCCAGCCCACTGTGGCACTGGCCTTTGGAAAGACACAGACCTGTTCCTACTCCCAATTTCTCTTCATTATGTTCCTTCATAAATCAGTAAAATATGTGACATTGCCTTATTGTCAACCATTCAGAGACATGTCACACAGCTGCATATGCATAAGCCCTTATAAAAAGACATTTCCTTTTTCATTTATTTCATTCATCCCCTAGAAATCATATGACCTCATTGACTAAGTTACAGACAAGAATTCATTTTCAAAGTAAAGAGACTAAAGAAACAAGTAGTAAAGTGTTTGCAGACCGACCACCACACACACTGGCAGCTGCTCTGGGGTTCTCCTGCAAAAAAGCTTCTGGGTGAAGTCCCCCCCACCCAGGAAAAATCATTAGCACTGATACCATGGGAATAATCAGTTGTCCTTCTTAAGGATAACAGAGAAATTATTCCACCTATTTGGCTTGAGACAATTATTCTGACACATAACCATCACAGACTCACATATACTAATATTAGCTAATAATTATAACAACTACAATAATACTGATGAACATTAACTAACATTAGAGTGCCTGGGTGGCTCAGTTGGTTAAGCATCTGCCTTTGGCTCAGGTCATGATCCCCAGGATTCTGGGATGGAGCCCTGTGTGGGCTCCCTGCTCAACAGAGAGCCTGCTTCTCCATCTTCCTCTGCCCCTCCCCTACTAGTGCCCTCTCTCTCTCTCTCTCTCAATCTCTTTCTGTCTCTCTCAAATAAATAAAATCTTTTTAATATATATTTTAAACATTAACTAACATTAGCTAACAATAATAATACCTAATACTTAAAACAACTATAATATTAAGTAGCCATATGTAATAATTATAAAATTAACTAGTAATTATAATATGTATTAAGCACTGATTAAGCACGGGACACCATGTAAGGCACCCAGGGGCTTATTTCCTAAATCCTCATGGCAATGCCGTGAGATGAACACTTTTCTTACCCTCATTTTACAGATAAGGAAATTGAGGCTTAGCAAGGTGAAAAAACTTTCCCAAGGTCAAGCAGTTCCAAGCGACAACAAAACATTTGCTTAGGGAACCAGAATTAATGTGGCTTTTCTAAAATCATAGAATGAATAGTGCCTCTCCAGCCCCTCTGAGGCTAACTCAATCATATGCCCAAACTTCAAGAATGTAAGACATCAAATAATCCTAAAAACTCCCCAAGTTTGTCCACCATCTCTGGAAGGAGGCATAGGGCACTCAAACGTGGCCTACAGAACATGTAGAAGATTAGTCACTGGTAAAAGTTTCCGTAAAGCATCAACGGGATACTGAAAGCCCACTAAATCCATTTTCTTCAGTAAAAATTATTTTTAATCTAATAATCCAAAAATGTGCTCTTTATGGATCAACTAAAAGTTTCTGAGGTCATCAACAGCCACAAAAGATTTTGTGGTTTTACATCTAGAATTTTTCCTCCTCTGTTTCTGTTAAAAGATGCTTCACAGATACTAAGTGGTTGCTGATGGGTTGTGCTCAGAGGGACAACCAGCCTCTTCTTTCTTGTTCTCTTCCCGTCCCCTGGAAACTGCATGATCTTTCAGGGCTGGGGGTGGGGGGGGCATTCAAGAGCCAGCACTGGGGCTGTTCCCAGCCAGCTGCTGGCCAAGGGTATCATTCCTGCCTGAGTGAAATCCAAGCTGCAGGATGGCCCAGGAACTAGATATAAAAGGAAACAGCCCCCTTGCCCGTGCTGTTTCATCAGGACTGATGAAATGGCTTCCTCCTATCCCCCTCAAAAGCCTCAAATGCTCCCAGAAATGTCAGTCTCCAATAGACACTGCAGGGTCAAGCCTAAAATCAAAGACTGAAGCATTGTCAAGGAGAAGTGGCAGCTTCAGTGACCCCTGTTTCTTCAGGCAGGTCTATCCTGCACAGAATGAAGGCAGAAACTGGTGGGGTAATTCTGAGCCTGGTCCCAGGGAAAGCAGAGGCAGCTTTATGGGGTGGGCTCCTCACACCTATTTTTGGCCTGTTTGAATTCCTAGAACGTTTGAAACTGTGGCCTTAGAGATGTTTGCTCTTGTCACTGTGACATCATTTTCCCCAAATAATACTATTACACATGCTAACTTTACACGTTTGGTATAGTTACATCACACACGTAAGTACAATTGACCCTTGAACAACGCAACTTTTAAACAGCACAGGTCCACTTATACACGGATTTTTTTTCTATAACTACAGAAAGTATGGTAAATGTATTTTCTCTTTCTCACGGTTTTCTTAATAACATTTTCTTTTCTCTAGCTTACTTATTGTAAGAATACAGTTTATATTACCTATAACATACAAATATGTTAATCGACTGTTTATGTTGTCAGTAAGCCTTCTGGTCAACAGTAGACCATTAGTGAAGTTTGGGGGAGTCAAAAGTTATACATGGATTTTCCACTATGCAAGTGTGAGTGCCCCTCACCCCTCCCCCGAATTGTTCAAGAGTCAACTGTAATTACCTCCAGGAGTCATTTTGGTAATCTGGTTCATCACACCCTCCAAATATTGTTACACAAAGTGTCATTTATTTGCAACTTTAAATTAGTCTACGCCTTACAGAATGTCGGCAGAAAGTGAACACAACACAAATCACATGTTTAAAAATTCTAGTATCACACACGCCCCCTTCCTGGAATCCCTTTCACACCCAGCTAGCCCGGATCACTCATTTTGCACACGTCTTCAACACGGTTAAAGCAAACGCAGAAAGCAAAGGCACGCAGGCTTACTGCAGAGCCACAGCTGACTTACACTCTCCTCACAAAAGAAACTTCAAGCCAACGCTGGGCCAGACCCGCTGCTTCTACTTCCCGGTCTGAGTTTCTCAGAAAATCCAACAGTATGAAAGCCCACCAATTCCAGCAGACACCTACCGCTATGGACCCAGAAGATGTGGCAACAAACACTTTGATAACCATTTTGACAGTCGGAAAAAGGGCTCCCCCCAACACACCCCCGTGAGGGAACGCGGCGTTAGACGAATGCCGACCGCGGCCCGGGCCGGGCAGGTAGCAGATGCCAGGTAGCAGCAGGTGCAGGTGCCAGGTGCGAGCTGGCGGCCGCCCAGCGCGGTCTGAGCCCCTGAACCTCCCGCCGCAACTTAAGCCCTGCGACTGCCAGCAGCGGTGCGGGCGGCTCGGGCTTTCCGGGCCATTGGCCGGCGGCGAGAGGGGATCTGCCAGGCGAAGACGGGATTGGTGGATAAAAGCAGCCACTGACTTTAAACGCCGGACAACAGCCCCTAAAAGGCCAGGCTGCGCCGCGCACCAATCAGGCCGCCGAGCACCAATCAGCGCTGCGCAGGCATAGACGTCTGAGGTGACAGCCGAGCGCCTGGGCGCTGGAAAAGCCCAGAAGACGCCAGCTCCTTCCCTGGGGAGGCTGTGTTTGCAAGGCTTTGGGCAAACGGACCGCAAGGGTTCGAACAGCCACACAGGCCTTGAAATAAGCAAAGGCGTCCTGACTTTCACATTTCCCAGTCGGTTAAAAAAAAAAAAAAAAGCCAAAGCCAATTTGGTGAACTCTTATAGAAGAGATGCCTTTAGACGTGGCCCACTTCCAGTTTTCTCCCTTTCCCACCTGTTGCTCCTAAAGAACGAAGCTGACAGACCACAGAGGTGTAAGGTTTCACTGACATCCCAAACAAGGCAGGGCGGCAGAGGCGGGCTGTCAGCAGGGATGAGCTCAACAAGCGAAATGTCTTCACTATCTTAGAGACGTGGGGAGAAAATAAATGTTTGTAACAGTCTCTCTCCGTCTTCTTTATGTAGATAATTAAATCGAGCAAAAAGCCCAAATGCTACCGTCCAATTTTTCTGATGAGTTTCAAAATCAAGCTCAAGGACATAGGACACAAAGGCACCAAGGGTCATTTACTCCTCTTAGATAACTGAGTCTCTTCTCTCTCTCTCTCTCTCTCTCTCTCACACTCACTTTCTTTTTATTCTTAAGTCCTGTGCTGCTCCTTGAGGAGGTGGTTACTGACATGCTGGAGCAGGAAGGGGTCTGGAAGCCTTCTTTACCTGCCCCCCTCACCAGAGTCCCAGGGGCCTAGAGGCCTGCTCCCCTCCCCTAGGACAGGTGCCTCTGCCGAGAAAGGATGCCCCATCCCTGCAACATAGCTCAAGTTCATTTACATAGAACGAATGATTGAGATGACTGCCATTTAACTTAGAGCCTCACTATGCAAATTTGCTCCCCAAATTAGGCCCTTGCTGAAGATGATTAATGGCTCCCCAGATTTAAGTCATTAGCATTGTAAATTTTATTTTCAAGCCCACCAAAGATTATAGGACATTTGTGCTCTGCTTTCTTGTATTTTCAAAATCATAAAGCAAGTAAATACTATTTTTGTCATACAAACTATTTTTTCAACACCTTAGTCTCAAATTCTACCACATAAACAAGCCATTTTTCTCCAAACACGATTGAAGAGAGTAATAAACTTTGCATATTTCTCAATGATTTTGTAAATTAGTAACATAAACTATAGTTGATCCTCATGTGCCCTAAAGAGTACACAACTGCTGATCATATGGGTCAACGCTGCCTTTGACAATGACACACCCCCTCCATCCACATGCCCTAGGGAGAAGGAATAGCCTATTTGAAGTGAGAACTAATAATTTTTAAATGTTTGCCACGTGCCAGGGGTACTGTAATTGTTTTGCATAAACCACTCCCTTAATCTGCACAACATTAATGCTGGGTCCTACTTCCATCTTAATCTGCACAACACTAACACTGGGTCCTACTCCCATCCTTTCTCAAGGATGAGGATAGGAAATGGTGCATCCAAAACATGAACACAACCCATTCACACCAGAAAAACTCCTAACACACTACCCTCAAATTCCTAGTGCACCCTTTTTACACAATGGATTATTTTTAGAAGTTTACCTTTTTAATAATGACCATGAAAATGTACAAATTGGGACTTCAAAAACTCTAGCTGAAAGATCTATTCATTAATGACAGTGGCCCCAATAAACTTCAAGATAATTAATAGGAATACGAAACATTCCAAGTAAAGCTCAACAAATCTCTGCTTAAAATAAAAGCTCAACAAATCTCTGCCTTAGAAAATTCCCTTCAAGGATGCCTGGGTGGCTCAGTCAGTTAAGCGCCTGCCTTCAGCCAAGGTCCTGATCCCGGCGTCCTCGGATCAAGTCCCACATCAGTCTCCTTGCTCAGCAGGGAGCCTGCTTCTCTCTCTCCCTCTACTGCTCCCCTTGCTTGTTCTCTCTCTCTCTGGTAAATAAGTAAATAAAATCTTTTTTAAAAAGAAAAGAAAGAGGGGTGCCTGGGTGGCGCAGTAGGTTAAGCCTCTGCCTTCGGCTCAGGTCATGATCCCAGGGTTCTGGGATGGAGGCCCGCATCGGGCTCTCTGTTCAGCAGGGAGCCTGCTTCCCACCCTCCTCTCTCTGCTTGTCTCTCTGCCCACTTGTGATCTCTGTCAAATAAGTAAATAAAATCTTTTTTTAAAAAGAAAAGAAAGAGGGGTGCCTGGGTGGCGCAGTAAGTTAAGCCTCTGCCTTCGGCTCAGGTCATGATCCCAGGGTTCTGGGATGGAGGCCCGCATCGGGCTCTCTGCTCAGCAGGGAGCCTGCTTCCCACCCTCCTCTCTCTGCTTGTCTCTCTGCCCACTTGTGATCTCTGTCAAATAAATACATAAAATCTTTTTTAAAAAGAAAGAAAGAAAGAAAGAAAATTCTCTTCAAAAAAACTGTGTGCTCTACTTAAGAGGCAAAAGGCTTATCATTTCACATCCCTAGCCCTAGATGCTAAGTGAAATAACATTACTTATTTTGTGAAAGAATTTTTTCAGCTTTATTTAAGTATAATTGACAGATACAATCCTAAGATAGCTGAAGTGTAAATCATGATGATTTGTGGAACATACACACTATGAAAGAAAGACTTCATCAAATTTTAATGATAAAAGTGGGAGGTGTTGACTCCAAACTGGACAGAGATTCTCAGATGATCTTCAAATAAATGATACCATATGCTACGTTTCTGTTTACATAATATGATAGGTAAACTAAAATGAGAAATAAACAAATATCTGTATTATGTAGAATAACAGTGGTGATCACCAGAGTAACAGCAGTGACTTGAATAGTGTCTCCCCTCAAAATTCATGTCCACCCTAAACTTCAGAATGTGACCTTATTTGGAAACAGGATCTTTGCAGATGAAATTGGTTGAAGATCTTAAAATTAAATCATCCTGGATTTTGGGTGGGCTCTCAGCCCAATAACTGATGTCCTTACAAGAAGAGGAGGCACACAGAGAGAGACAGAGAAAACACCTTGTGAAGACAGGGCTGCAGAGACAGGACTGATCCTGCCATGAGCCAAGAAGCATGGGGACCCAAAGAGGCAAGGAAGGATTCTTCCCAGGAGATCCCAGTGTAGTCCTGCCAACACCTTGATTTCAGACTTCTTCCCTCCAGAACTGTGAGAGAGTAAATTTCTGTTGTTTTAAGCCACTGGGTATATGATGATTTGTTACAGTGGAGTTAACCAAACTAATACAGAGAAATAAAGGTGCGTGTTACTATTTAGCAGAATTCTTAAAGGCAGTTCTTCAGCTTTGAAGTCACTGGGTCTCTCAACTTTCATAACACACATGGATACCGATGGAAAAGAAACACCCCCTTTCAAAGGCAGAAACATAGGCTATAGACAAGAACAGCTAGCAAAGCAGAGGAGAGACCATTTGGACGGGAAAGGAAGCTCTGAGGGGCCTCCATCTTTCAGGATCCTCCAGTCCTAAGTACAAGGGTTGGAATGTTCACTTAATTATACGCTGCCACTTTTGTTACTGTCCTGGGAGCACCCGCAGCCATAAAGCCAGCATCTTTCAATGGATGTCAAGGCTAGGGTGACACTTGTCTACTGTATGCCCTCCTAGAGATGCTGCCCACCTCACCACCAACAAAAAGTGCCACCACCACCTTCTAGGGATAACTCGCCACCTAGGTTGTTGAAACACAGCCCACCAAAATTAGAGTGGACACTCTAACAGCACAAGAAGGAAGGGGTGGTGGCGTGAAGGGGAAGGCTTGCCCTCTTCTTGCCCCTAAAAGACTAGATCTAAACAGAGTCAGTTTGGAAACACCCACTACCCCTACTACATAAAATCCAAATCAAAAACTCTAAGTGGTAAATGTGGTAAATTTGACTGTATACAAATATCAAAATACATGTAAACAAAATTTAAAACAAATTGGGAGAAATATTTACAACATATACCACAGACCAAGTTTTCATACAGGAGACCTGATTTTCACAGAACAGCGAAAGTTCTACACAGATGGACACCAAGTGAAAAATGGGCAAAAGGCAGGAAAAAGCAAAGAGCAAAGTCCAAAATGTCCCTAAAAATATGAAAAAAATGTCTATTCTTCCTAGCAAAGATGTGAATAAAATCCAAGTGTCAACTTTTGACAATAAAATGGGCAAACATCTTTTAAATAAACTAGATTAAAAGATTATCCCCAATGTTGGTTAAAGATTGGGAGACATTTGCCTAGAAGGCAAACTTTCATATACGTTCAGAGAGCCTCAAAGTGGGCATTTCCTTTGATCCTTCAATTTCACATGTAGGATTTATTCTAAGGAGTTAGGGGTGACCTCTGTTAACCTTAAACATCAAACTGTAAGTTATTTTGCCAGCAAATGGATTTAGTCAGGAGTAACAAAGAATTGCAACTTGGGACATTCAAGCCATGGCAAAAGCTTAGACAAATCCAACAAAGGAGAGGAACATGATTTTATGGAGAAGGAAGTTGGGAGGGATTCAAAAGTCCTTCTGAGAAAGCAAGAGTTCAGGGTGATGACTCTCTCACTGAGTTGAGTAATAAGGGTGGCCAATTTCTTGTAGGAGACGCAATGCACATCTTCCCCTATTGCGCCCATAATTGATCATTCTTTCCTGTTGACACTCTTCTGTTGGGGAATCTGTAACCGACACTTCAGTTGGAGCCTGTAATTGAGTTGAATGACAAAGGCTTCCCCTTCTAGCCTCAGACCTACTTTAGCGATGTTTGCCTTTATTGATTTTCACACCTTAAAGACTCACTTATAGGGATATTCAACACAGCATTAATACATACGGGGGGAGAGAGAAGGAGCAGAAGGCAGAAAGGAAGAGGAAAAGTAATATAAATGTTCATTAACTCTGACTATGCAGTCACTTAAAAGTCCTATGTAGTCATTAAAAATCACCTGCAGGGACGCCTGGGTGGCTCAGTGGGTTGATGCCTCTGCCTTCGGCTCGGGTCATGATCTCAGGGTCCTGGGATCGAGCCCCACGTCGGGCTCTCTGCTCAGCAGGGAGCCTGCTTCCTCCTCTCTCTCTGCCTGCCTCTCTGCCTGCTTGTGGTTTCTGTCTGTCAAATAAATAAATAAATAAAATCTTAAAAAAAATCACCTGCAATTCCATCATCTGGTGATTTTTAATTTTTCTTCATACTTCGCTGTACATTCTAAATTCTATGCAACCAACATGCATTGCTTTGGGATCATATTTTCTTTCACCAAAGAAATTCATCTTTACGAAGAGAGATTAACTGGAGTGTTCTGCTCTCTGTTCCCTTCTCCAGAGACAGACGACGAGTCTATACCCGCCCACCCGGGTCCACCCCGGGAACCTGGCGTCTACACCCGCTCGCGCCGCCTGGCAGCCAACCGGAAGTTGGGTCCGCGCACCTGCCGGCAGGGAACCGGACAGACATGCGCACTGGACTCGGGTTCAGAACACCAGCACGTGGGCGAGTGCGACCGAGAGCGTGAAGGGACAGCTGCACGGCCGCGGGAGCCGTTCGTTCGCCCCGGACGCGCCCAGAGCCACGAGGGGCCGCGGGGGTTAAGGAGCCCAAGTTTCTACACTCAGCTCAGCAGTGCGCAAGCGCGCGGACCTCGCCGCCCCGCCCCCCGGCTCGGCCGGTCCCAGGAGGCGCCGCGCGCGGGTTTCCAGAGCGACGCGCGGGACCGGGAGGCCGCGGGAGCCGCGCGGAGCAGGTAACGGCCCGGCCTCAGGCAGAGCCTCCTGCTCAAGCCTCTGGGCCTTTCGGTGCCTCCGGTCACTCAGCCCCGGCCCCTGCCCGGCTCGGGCCGCGCCGCCTCGCTCTCCCTGGAGTTGGTAACGTAGCGGGGCCGCCGCCGCCTCTCCCGCCCTCCCAGCCCGCACCGGGCGTCTCCGCCCTCGCCCCGCCGCCGGGGCCCCTCCGCACGCGGCCTGGCCGCCGCGGCGTTCTCGCAGGGGCGGCCCGCAGCGGCCCGGGACCCGCGGCCGCCGTCAGCGCCGCCCCCCAGCCGCGGGCTCTGGCAGTGCTCGGTTCGTGCGTGAGTCGTGCCTTGAGGTTCGCGTCTGCCCGCCCGCTTTAGCTTCGCTTTGCTTTTTTCCTTCTTACCTTAGCGTGACGTCGCCTTATCCCCAGCCCGAGAAAAGGTGAATTTCTTGACGTGTCCGCGGTGTGTCGTTTGCTGCCACCTTGTGCCAGCGGGTGACTTAAGACCAGCGTTCCTCCGCTGCACAGCCCGGAGCCGTCCTGTGCTGCCCCCGCCCCTACGTGAGTTCGTCCCCGCTCGCAGGCGCCAGACCCTTCGGAGCGCCGACCGGCCCGAGACGTGTGTCTCCAGCCCCGACCCCCTCCCAGAACCTCAGACCCGGGGTCTCAGCAGCCTGACCTTCTCGGCACGTCCTGACATTCCCGCCAACTGTGCTTGCCACACTTCCACCCGCGCGGTCCCTAGAAGCCGCCCTCCCGGTTGTCGAGGCCTTGAGGTCCTCCTCGACTCCCGTTTTCCTCCCTCCCCACGTTCAGTCTGTCAGTGCATCCTTCACATTATACCCTGGATCCATGCACAGCCCTACCTTTTCCGCCAGCCCCTACCCCTCACCCCGGTTCAGGCCACCGTCAGCTCCCGCCCGGACTGCTTCCGTGGCCGGCTGATTGGAATGTGGACAGTCTGACTGTTCCCTTTCTCCGTCGTTGCCAGTGAATCAGGTTTTCCTGTAAGGATATGTGTTCCATAGATTACATAGATAAAGATAATTTTTAGTACGTGTGTTGAAGATTGCAGCTTTTAAACAGGTAGCCCAGACTACATAAATGTGGGTGCGTTAACAAGCTAAAAATGCAAAAATGCCCTTAGCTCTCTTGGGTGTATGACTGTGTCCCTGCACAGAACTTTGACAAGACCTTTAAAACCATACAGAAGAGTGAAAGAATCCGGAGCCTCCGTCCAAGTGAGAAAAAGAAGACGTGTAGGAATTTAGGTTCTGTCTACTCCCTACTCTTTGGTTTTGGGTTTTCTAGAGAAGCACTAAAAGAAGAAAATTTAAATGGAGACAAGTGGTCAGCCCAGTGTTGGTCAATTTGACAGGGAGTGCCTGGGCGCCAGTACTCCAGCCAGTCAGTCCCAGAATGATGCAGGGTCTTTGTCCTCAGGGAGCTAATGGCCCACACACAGCTATACCCTGCCAATCGCAAACACCCAGCTCCCATTTTTTCTCTTTTTCCATCAAGCGGAACCCCAGCTAACCAAAGTAGCGTGGTAGGATGGCTGCAACTTGCAGAGGGGCTGTTTATAAACTTGCAGATCATAAACCTCCACTTCACTCGGATTTGATCTCACACCTTTCCCTCATGCAGTCACTTCCTAGAGGAACTAAAGCCGTCTGATGGGAATCTGCTCAAGCCCCAGCTACCACAGCTGCCAGCCTTACCTACAGCCATACCCATGTTATCCCCCCATCCAAGGCCACCCCTCCCTGTGCTTTGGATCTCAACCCCACCCACTTGTCAAAAACCTTACACTTTTGATATCAGCAGTCACCTGTATCATCTCAACTGGCTCTTTACCTTGGCTTTTAAATATGCTCCTTTGTCCCATCACAAAAGAAAGAGGAGGGAAAATATCCCTTCATTTTCCAGCTATTGCTCAATTTCTCATTCCCTTTGACAGGCAAACGTTTTTTTTAAGAATTGCCATCTTCCATGCATCCATGTCTTATGTCTCATCCCTTAGCCCCCTCTAGTCTGTCTTCCACCCTCATTTCTATACTAAAACAAAAACCACTGATCAGACATTTCCAGTTTTCTTGCTCAATCTCAGCAACATTTAAATTTGGCCATGCTGCTCCCATCTCTTAAAACGCTGTCTTCCCGTGGCTTCTGAGCCCCCATTCACCCTGCCTCTTTCTGCTTTTCCTGCTACCATGCTGGCTCGCTCTCCTTTTCTGGGCCCCTTAATATTGCAGTTCCTCAAAGCCCAGTTCTCTTCATTCTCTCCCTATGCCCCCCTTACTCTTGACGTGAAGCACAAATCCATGCCCACCACCTTTATGCTCTGGACTCCCAACTTTATCTCTCCAGCTTGACCCTCCTTTCTGAGCTGAAGCATATGTACAACTAGCGGAATGGCCTTGCCTCTTAATACCTCTCAGACACCACCTCTGTGTGCAGAAGACAAGTCTCCCACCACCCCTCCCAGCTGGGACCTTTTCCATTGGCAGCTAGGATTCCTCCTTAACCTTTTCCCTCACCCCAGCATCCAGTGGATCACTGAGCCCTGGTGACATTGTCCCCTTTGCATCTTTCACTTCTCTTAATTGCCACTGGCACCTTAGTCCAGGTTGCCACCTTCTCTCTGTAGCCTTCTGAAATCCTCCCCTCTGGTTTTTTTCTATTCTGTTCTCCACACTGCAGCCCAAGTAACCTTCAGGAAGCAGAACAAATTATATTATCTCTTCCCCAGCCAACCCCTTTTGCTCACTGCCACCTCCCCGTTGCTCTTGGATTGATTACCCAAATCATAAACCTGCCTCCTGTGGCACTGCAGCTGCTCACCTCCCTCTGGAAACTCATCAGGAACCCCTGGGACCCAGCCACGTGGGCCTCATCTACCCACCAGGCCTTGGAACTGTCCTCTCTCCATCCACAATGTACTTCCTTCCCCCCCTCCATTCCTTTTTGTGTGGTTAGTTCCCACTGACCTGTCATATCTCTGCTCAGATGGCCCTTCCATAGAACTTCCAAAGTCGCTGTCTAGATCAGTTTTGGAGGTTTTTTTTTTAAGATTTTATTTATATTTGTCAGAGAGAGAGAGCAAGCACAGGCAGACAGAGTGGCAGGCAGAGGCAGAGGGAGAAGCAGGCTTCCCGCCAAGCAAGGAGCCTGATGCGGGACTTGATCCCAGGACACTGGGATCATGACCTGAGCTGAAGGCAGCCGCTTAACCAACTGAGCCACCCAGGCGTCCCTAGATCAGTTTTTTTGTCCTATGTTCACAGAATTGTATCTCTTTCCTCTAAAACACTTAGAACAGTCACTGTTGTGATTATTTTAGTAACAGCATATAAGCTCCATGAAAAGAGAAGTGTTTTTGTATTCATGACATCCCCCCATACCTCATATTGTTGCTGGCACTTAGAAAGCTCTCAAATATGTGTTGAAAGAATGAATGCAATGAACAAATTAATGTGTATGATAAATGTAGGGTATTTTAGTACAATTTATTAGAATAGAATACAATTCTAGGAAAAAATATCAAGTCAAAATATATATATATGGGGGCACCTGGGTGGCACAGTGGGTTAAGGCCTCTGCCTTCAGTTCGCGTCATGATCCCAGGGTCCTGGGCTCGAGCCCCGCATCGGGCTCTCTGCTCAGCGGGGAGCCTGCTTCCCTTCCTCTCTCTCTGCCTGCCTCTCTGCCTACTTGTGATCTCTGTCAAATGGATAAATAAAAAATACATATTTTTTTAATTTTTTTTAAATCCAGTCAACACTGAAAATTAGAAAGAAGTGTGGCAGTGGCCAGGAGGGGGAGCTGAAATGCACATTTCTAGAAATTTAGCCCTAAACTCCTTCAATTTTTGTTAGAGTCACGTGGTATGTTGCACTTGCCTCCACTTGGCAGTACAGAGGCAGTTTCTCCTTTCTCATCCTCAAGGCAGTTCTTTGGAATACTCAGTCCGGTAATGAATTCAAGGTTTTTGTTGAAAATAAATAAAATATATCAAGTTGTTAAATGACCAAACCTACATCACATGTCTCTAACCACCCTAACATAGAATATGGCACATTTTCATGTTATCAAATAAAACTTGAACTTATATATATATATATATATATATATATATATATATGTATGGATATGTATATTTAATTCATGGATTTTTGTGCTGGATGGCCTTTAGAAGTTACTGGGCACAATTAACTAACTTCAGACGTTGAACAGTTTGAGGCCAAACAACTCGCTGTGCAGGAAGAGCTGACACTAACTCACGCATCTGGCTACATGTGCCTTTTTTTTCTTTTATAGCAAACTCCCTTTCTTCTTAAGCAGTGTTAATTCCTTTTTTTTAATTAACATAATGTATTATTTGTTTCAGGGGTACAAGTCTGTGATTCATCAGTCTTACACAATTCATACCACTTACCATAGCACATGCCCTCTCCAATGTCCATCAACCAGCCACCCCATCCCTCCAACCCCCCCTTTACCACCAGCAACCCTCAGTTTGCTTCCTGAGATTAAGAGTCTCTCTTTTTTTAGATTTTTTTATTTATTATTGTTTTTTACATAGCAATACTTTAAATAGACTTTTTTAAAATTTTGATTTTTTTAATTTCATTTCAGCGTAACAGTATTCATTGTTTTTGCACCACACCCAGTGCTCCATGCAATACGTTCCCTCCCCAGTACCCACCACCAGGCTCCCCTAACCTCCTACCCCCTGCCCCTTCAAAACCTCTCAGGTTGTTTTTCAGAGCCCATAGTCTCTCGTGGTTCACCTCCCCCTCCAATTTTCCTCAACTCCCTTCTCCTCTCCATCTCCCCATGTCCTCCATGTTATTTGTTATGCTCCACAAATAAGTGAAACCATATGATAATTGACTCTCTCTGCTTGACTTATTTCACTCAGCATAATCTCTTCCAGTCCCGTCCATGTTGATACAAAAGTTGGGTATTCCTCCTTTCTGATGGAGGCATAATACTCCATAGTGTATATGGACCACATCTTCCTTATCCATTTGTCCGTTGAAGGGCATCTTGGTTCTTTCCACAGTTTGGCGACCGTGGCCATTGCTGCTATAAACATTGGGGTACAGATGGCCCTTCTTTTCACTACATCTGTATCTTTGGGGTAAATACCCAGTCGTGCAATTGCAGGGTCATAGGGAAGCTCTATTTTTAATTTCTTGAGGAATCTCCACACTGTTCTCCAAAGTGGCTACACCAACTTGCATTCCCACCAACAGTGTAAGAGGGTTCCCCTTTCTCCACATCCTCTCCAACACACGTTGTTTCCTGTCTTGCTAATTTTCGCCATTCTAACTGGTGTGAGGTGGTATCTCAATGTGGTTTTAATTTGAATCTCCCTGATAGCTAGTGATGATGAGCATTTTTTCATGTGTCTGATAGCCATTTGTATGTCTTCATTGGAGAAGTGTCTGTTCATATCTTCTGCCCATTTTTTGACATGATTATCTGTTTTGTGTGTGTTGAGTTTGAGAAGTTCTTTACAGATCCTGGATATCAACCTTTTGTCTGTACTGTCATTTGCAAATGTCTTCTCCCATTCCGTGGGTTGCCTCTTTGTTTTGTTGACTGTTTCCTTTGCTGTGCAGAAGCTTTTGATCTTGATGAAGTCCCAAAAGTTCATTTTTGCTTTTGTTTCCTTTGCCTTTGGAGACATATCTTGAAAGAAGTTGTTGTGGCTGATATCAAAGAGGTTACTGCCTATGTTCTCCTCTAGGATTCTGATGGATTCCTGTCTCACGTTGAGGTCTTTTATCCATTTCGAGTTTATCTTTGTGTACGGTGTAAGAGAATGGTCGAATTTCATTCTTCTACATATAGCTGTTCAATTTTCCCAGCACCATTTATTGAAGAGACTGCCCTTTTTCCATTGTATATTTTTTCCTGCTTTGTCAAAGATTATTTGACCATATGGTTGAGGGTCCATATCTGGGCTCTCTACTCTGCTCCACTGGTCTATGTGTCTGTTTTGATGCCAGTACCATGCTGTCTTGGTGATCACAGCTTTGTAGTAAAGCTTGAAATCAGGTAACGTGATGCCACCAGTTTTATTTCTGTTTTTCAACATTTCCTTAGCAATTCGGGGTCTCTTCTGATTCCATACAAATTTTAGGATTATTTGCTCCAGCTCTTTGAAAAATGCCGGTGGAATTTTGATGGGAATGGCATTAAAAGTATAGATTGCTCTAGGCAGTATAGACATTTTAACAGTGTTTATTCTTCCAATCCAAGAGCATGGAATGGTCTTCCATCTTTTTGTGTCTTCTTCAATTTCTTTCATGAGTGTTCTGTAGTTCCTCAAGTACAGATCCTTTACCTCTTTGCTTAGGTTTATTCCCAGGTATCTTATGGTTCTTGGTGCTATAGTAAATGGAATCGATTCTCTAATTTCCCTTTCTGTATTTTCATTGTTAGTATATTTATTATTTTTGACAGACAGAGATCAGAAGCAGGCAGAGAGGCAGGCAGAGAGAGAGGGAGAAAGCAGGCTCCCTGCTGAGCAGAGAGCCCAATGCAGGGCTCGATCCCAGGACCCTGAGATCATGACCTGAGCCACCCAGGTGCCCCAGAGATTAAGAGTCTCTTATGGTTTGTCTCCCTCTCTGGTTTCATCTTGTTTCATTTTTCTCTCCCTTCCCCTATGATCCTCTGTCTTGTTTCTCAAATTCCTCATGCAGTGCGTTTCCTCGTTAGTATAGTGGTGAGTATCCCCGCCTGTCAAATTCCTCATGTCAGTGAGATCATATGATATTTGTCTTTCTCTGATTAACTTATTTTGCTTAGCATAATACCCTCTAGTTCCTTCCACGTCACTGCAAATGACAAATTTTGTTTTTGATGGCTGTGTAATATTCTTGTGTGTGTGTGTGTGTATGTGAGAGAGAGAGAGACATCTTTATCCATTCATCTATTGATGGACATCTAGGCTCTTTTCATAGTTTGGCTATTGTGGACATTGCTGCTATAAACATTCGGGTACACGTGCCCCTTCGGATCACTACGTTTGTATCTTTAGGGTAAATACCCAGTAGTGCAATAAACAGTGTTAATTCTTAAACTTCCCTTCTTCAATATTAGAATGACCAAATTTCTGAAGCAAAAAATTAGGACATATAATCTTAAAAGTGGGTGCAATGCTTGAAATAGTGTTTTTGAAAGCCCTTAAGATAGGTGATCATCTTACCAATATGATACTATTTTTATAAGCTACAGGAAGAGCTTTTCTATTCATTTAATACTCTGCTTAATTTTGTGTCAAAGTGTGTGTGTTAAAGAGCTTTGTTAAAGAGCTCAGACCTTCCTTTGTACTATAGGAAGACCCTCAACCTGGATCTGGCCACTGATTTCTCATGACCTGACTGTGGCCATGTTCCTGGCAGGAAGACCACTAAAATGACCCTGTGCCCTTCTCAGGCATGGGGAGGCACATGCTGTCTACCTGTCCCATCATAGGGGGTGTGAACCTTGATGACCAGGTCAGGGTGGTATCTGGCAGGTTTCTCTACAAGGTCACCATCTTTCCCTTTCTCTTTGATTAGTAGGATGCCAAATTCTGTTCCTTATCAGTCTGACATTTATTGGCCTTTAACATCCATTGAGAACTCCTGCCTATTTCAGTTTCCTCTGTAATAGTTGTCAAGTTGTCGCCTCTATTCCCACCACTCCTTGTTCGCTTATTAATTGTCATCCTACCATAAGGATGGACTTTCTCCTCTTTCCTCATCCATTTAGTTATTCATTATATCAGGATGGACTCACAGATTCCTACTTTATTTTAGTAGGTTGTTATCTTGTATCTTCATTTATTTTGATGCTCTAATTGTCCTAGATTTGACCAGTGAGAACTTCATTAAGCTGGCTTCTGTGTCCTTTGACACATACCAGCCTTATCTTGGACTTTGCTTATCCCAGGCTTGGAGTTACACATTCCTCCTAGGAACCTCATTCTTCTTAATGGAGAATGCTATTTTAGTGGAATTTGGTGCTCAGTGTGCTCATTGTTACTGGGGGACCATTGCTTTGAGGCCCTCAGGGAGCAGAGTTAGGAAAAATACATACACATGTACACATAGATCTATAATTGTTTCTGTCCGTGTGTGTGTGTATTTTTTTAAAGATTTTATTTATTTATTTGAGATAGAGATCACTAGTAGGCAGAGACGCAGGCAGAGAGAGAGGGGGGAGCAGGCTCCCAGCTGAGCAGAGAGCCAGATGCGGGGCTCGATCCCGGGACCCCGGTATCATGACTTGAGCTGAAGGCAGAGGCTTTAACCTACTAAGCCACCCAGGTGCCCTGTATGTGTATTTTTAACCCAGTATTCCTATTCTACTTGGGTGTAAATTTTGGGGGGGGCGGTTTCTGTGTAAGTAAAACTCTTGCAGGTGGAAATAAACTTGGCCTCCATAATTCTAAATATATTTCCTCAATTCACTTCTTTGCTCTGTGTAGTTAACTTCCTGACCTTGCCAGCTGCCTTTCAGCCTCTTTCCACATCTTCTCCACCATCTCCCCCCACTCCCCTCCCCACCCCCATATAATTTTGCTTTCTCAGCCTCCAGGCCCCCCTGCACCAAAGCCTCTGTACAAGGGTCAGCCCTCTTGCTTTTTCAAAATGTCCATCCTGAATGCTGGTGAGAGTCCGCTGTCTTCTCCAATTAGTTTTTCCAAAACCAACAATCCCACCAATTCCAAAGAGTTGGTCATGTTTTTCCTGGATGTAGCCTGGGCAAGCTTAGGCAAGAAGATTTTGGGGAGCATTAAGTTACTTCCTGAAAACATTTGAACTCCCCCTCCTCTCTGACTTTTTGAAATTTGTAATAGTGCATTTGATTTATATTCTAATAGCCTGCTCTTAGTCTCATTTTGGTTCGTGATGTTTTTGCAAATAATCTGTATTAGTCTCCTGTTTCTGCTGTAACAAACACAAACTCCGGGGCTTAAAACAACACAAATCTATTCTCTTACAGTTCTGGGGATCAGAAGTCTGAAATGAGTCTTATGGGACCAAAATTAAGGAGTCAGCGGGGCTGGTTCCTTCTGGAGGCTCCAGCGGTGAATCCATTCCCTGGCTTTTTCCAGCTTCTAGAGAAGCCTGTAGGTGGCCTGTGACCCCTTCCTCTGCCTTCAAAGCCAGCAGCAAAGTGTCTTTTTTTCTGACTCTGCTTCCTGCATCATACTGCATCTTCTGACCAGCTCTTTCGGGGTCCCCACCCCCATAGGCCCTTGTGTTTACATCAGGCCCACATGGGTAATCTCCCCACCTCAAGGCCCTTCATCTGATCACTGCAGAGTCCTTTTTACTATACAAAAAAATTCTGGCCACAAGGTCTAGGGACTCACAGGTTCTGGGGATTAGGATATCCTTATTCAGCCCTACATGGTACCAAATGCAAGTCTTATATCTTAAAAACAGGATTTTAACTCCTTTCATGGCAGGTGATGGGCAACCTACAGATATTGATTAGAAAATGAACATCTCAGGGTGCCTGGGTGGCGCAGTCAGTTAAGCGTCCAGCTCTTAGTTTCAGCTCAGGTCATGATCTCAGGGTCCTGGGATCAAGCCTCATGTTGGACTCTGCTCTCTGCATGGAGTCTGCTTGGCATTCTCTCTTCTCCCTCTGCCAGAACCCTCTTCACTCTGTCTCTCTCTCTAAAATAAGTAAATCTCTATAAAGAAAAGAAAGGAACATCTCTTAGGGTTTTTTACATACCGTACATGCAGAGATGTATCTCATTCTTTTATGTTTTACACTGTGCATTAGCAGTATTATTAGTCATAGTCATATATTATCCAACCCTCTAATTTTTGCCATTCTGATGGATTAAACTGGAATGTAATAGTCTTCATTGGCATTTCATTAATTAATTGAACATCTTTTTATATATTCCTTAGGTATTTGTGTTTCCATATTGTGCTTGTTCTGTAATGTGTTCATATACTTTTCCCATTTTACTAATGCATTATTATTACACTTCTTTGTAAATTAAGGAAATTAGCTCTTTGTCATATGTCTTGAAAATAGTTTTCCCATTTTCTCATGTGCCTTTCAACTTTGATTTTGTTGTTGTTGTTGTTGTTGTTGTTGTACAGAAGCTTTAAGGTTCTGTACAGCTACTTTTATTATGTCCTTTGATGGTTTATTTGTTTCCAACATTTACATTTTCACTCCATCTGATACTTACTTTAGTGTAAGGAATGCAGTCAGGATTTGCTTTTGGTTTGGTTTCTAGATGTCTGGCCTATCCCCCCTCCCATCATTTATTAAATGTCCACTTTTCTCCACCTTTATCTTATAGATTTCACTATGTATGTGATTCTGTCTCGGAACTCTATTCTGGCACACGGCTCTCTATTTTCAAGCACTACAAGCAGGCTGTTTTAGCATCTGGGCTTCTGTCTCTGTGTCTGACAGAGGTCATCCCTCCCAGTCATTCTTGTTCAAAATCCTTTGGACTCTCCCATATTTATTTTTCCATAAGAATTTAGTGTCATTCTGTCAAATTTCAAAAAAATTACTCTTGGCATTTTATTAGGAGTATTTTAATTATGTAGATTAAAGTAGGGAGAATTTACAACTTTATCATCTGGGTCCTTATGTAAGAACACCATACGTCTTTCTACTTATATAAATCTTTTATTTCTCTCAGTAGTTTTAAAGTTTTCTCTATATTATTTGTATTAAACCTGTATCAGATGCTTTCAGATTCTTAGCTGATACAGTAAGTAGGATATTTTTATCTATTTTCTGAGTCATTTTCATTTGCATACAGAAAAGATTGATTTTTATATCTACTTAATAACTATAAAACTGTAGTTTTTATTGAATGCTCTTTATGTTACAGTGTTTTATAGGGTTTTGTAAATATATAATCATGCCATCTGCACATGATAATAATTTGCCATTTCTTTTCGAGTGTTTATACCTCTTATTTCTTTCTCACATCTAATTTCATTGTCTAGCACCTCCAAAACAGTATTCACTAACAGAAGTAATAGTGGGCATCCTTATCTTAATCCTCCTAGCAATGTCAGTTAATGTTTTACTATTAAGCATGAAGCTAGCTTTTAAGTTTGAGAGTGTATTTGTTTATCATGTTGGGAAAGCATTTATTTAGGATACTTAGGGCATCTTAAGTTGGGTCAGGAGTCATGAAAACTTTGTCAGGAGTAATAGATACGGAGATAGGAATTAAGCATAGAAGCAGCCTGACCATTAATTTATTTAATCAATATTTATTGAACACCTACTATTTCCTGGGAACTCTTCTGGGCACTGAGCAGTAGACAAAACAGTCAAAAGACTGCAGTCATGAAACACACAATTCAGTGGGGCAGTCAGGCAGGAGATAAGCTAAATAACTGTAATATGTATTAGATCATATGAGATGTGCTATAGGGAAAAATAAAGTGGGAAAGGAAACAGCAGTGTTGAAGTATACAGCAGTCCATAAACAAATGAGTGTAGTATATAAATTAATACTGATTCAAAATGCTTAACATTCTTCTATATAAATGTTCATTTGTGAGATCTTGACATTTTCCTTTTGTAATATTCTAGGTTTTTCTAAATATATTCTTTCCTTAAAAAGAGACCAAAACATGTCAAAAAATACTGCCCTGGAAACCTCATAAATACTACAGTGTGAAGAACCTTCTGCTCAGAGCATATAGTTGATCTTCAAACATCTTAGGAACGTTTGATAAAGGACAGCAGGTATGTATTCATTCATTTTAAAACATTTTAGCATATTTTTTGGTCTGCTTTTGTGAAAAAGCAGAATTGAAGGCAATGACATAAAAGTATAGTTTCAGAATGATTCAAATGTATATCTTGATCTTGAACATTCTTTCTTTTTTTTAAGATTTTATTTATTTATTTGACAGAGAGAGAGAGATCACAAGTAGGCAGAGAGGCAGGCAGAGAGAGGGGGAAGCGGGTTCCCTGCTGAGCGGAGAGCCTGATGCGGAGCTCGATCCCAGGACCCTGAGATCATGACCTGAGCCGAAGGCAAAGACTAACCAACTGAGCCACCCAGGCGCCCCAAACATTCTTCTTTTTAATTCTATAACTAAATGAACATGATACATGAATGTATTGTTCTGCTGGGCAGCCATCCCTTTTCACAGTGCATTCCAGAAAAGCATATCATCAGCTGAATTCCACTTTTTCAATTTAAACGGTGTTTTTAATTGTGGGTTGTATACATGAGTCATAACACCAAAGAAACCACTGTAAACCCTGTTACGATAGAAACAGTGCAGTTATGCTTCTACGGTAATCAAACAGGCACTTTATACTGTAAACACTAGTCAGTGTTCAAGATATAAATGTTGCCAAAATCTGAACTATACAACACCATAAACCGGTATATCAAAAACTAGTCTGCTCACTCTATAGTAAGCACTAACAACATAATTACTATTTATTTTTAAGTTCTTGAAGGCAGAGGTTTGATTTCTTCATAACCCCAGTGCCTGGTAGATACTAAAAAATGTTCTTTGGGGTGCCTGGGTGGCTCAGTTGGTTAAGCAGCTGCCTTTGGCTCACGTCGTGATCCCAGGGTCCTGGAATTGAGCCCCACCTCAGTATCCCTGCTCAGCAGGGCGTCTGTTTCTCCCTCACCCTCTGCCTCCCCCTGCTCATGTTTTCTCTCTCTCTCTCTCCTCTCTCCAATAAATAAAATTGGAAGGAAGGAAGGGAGGGAAAAGGAAAGAAAGAGGGAGGGAGGGCGAGACATCTGAGTCACACTCAAGAGGAGGGGATTACACAAGGACATGAATATCAGGAAGTGGGAATCAATGGGAGCCATCTTAGAAACTACCGTCCACACTGAGTACATTCCAAAGACAGCCTCAGAATGGTATGTGATGACCCCTTCTTCATCACTGGAGGCACTGGGATGCTCCAGTACTCCCTAGGGTGGAAAAGTGACAATGTGGAAGAATCACCTGATGGTTTCCCCCTGAATGAATGTCCACAGTTAGGTGATCATTATCATGACAACAGGAAGGGTCCTGATAACCAGTGAAGTGGACTTCCAGTCTTCCAGATGTGCCTGACCACCCTTTCCTAAGCCAATACCATACCAACTGAATCTAACGAGCTTGAAATGATTCTTAAGAGAAGGATTCAGGAATAGAACTGGTTTGGGAAATTAAAGCACAACTTCTTTGTTCTAACATATAGTTCCTGCTTGTACTGTACAAGGCCCATGTCCACTGCCTGCGCCTGGGTGGAAAAAGGGTTTCCTGGTGGATATTCCCTAGGCTTTCAGCAGGAGCCCCAAATTCCCTGACTCTCTCTGCTTCTCCCCTTTATCTCTTCCCTCTCTCTCCTGATAACTTCTCCCTTTCCATTTTCCCCTCAAGATTTGCCTTACTTCCCTAGATAAATAATGAATAGAAGGGAACTTCCTCAGTCTGATAAAGGAAAACCTACAGTAACATCACACTTAATGGTGAAAGATGGGACCCTTTCCTTCTCAGATCCAAAACAAGACAAGGACATCAACTCTTACCAACACTTGTAACCAACATTTTACTGGAGATTCTGGCCAACTAATCAGGCAAGAAAAAGAAATAAAAGGATCCATGTTAGGAAAGGAGAATTCAACTCTATTTACAGATAACATCATTATCTGTGATAGAATCTATAAAAAAGCTACTAGAACCAATAAACAAGGTTACACGATGCAACATCAATATGCAAATATCAATTGTATTTCTGTGTACTAGCAGCAAATAATTGGAAATTGAAATTAAAAGATAATACTACTTAACAATACCAGTATAATAGCAGCTATCATCCAAAATATGAAATATTGGGGCACCTGGGTGGCTTGGTTGGTTAAGCCTCTGCCTTCAGCTTAGGTCATGATCTCGGGGTCCTGGGATTGAGCCCCACAAGGGGTCCCCACTCAGTGGGAGTCTGCTTCTCCTCCCCACTCATAATTGCTCTCTCTCTCCTCAAATAAATAAATAAATATCTTTTTTAAAATATGAAATATTTAGGGATAAATCTAGAAAAAAAAGATGTAAGAGATCTATGTGCCAAAAACAACAAAACATTGCTGAGAGGAATTAAAGATGGCCTAACAAGCCAGAGGTATGGCTTGACCATGGATGGAAGACTCAATTTTGTCAAGTTATTTGTTCTCTGTGAATTTATCTATCAACATGATCCCAGTGACAATCCCATTAGACTTTTTGAAAGAATTGACAAGCTGATTCTAACATCCCCATGGAAACTCAGAGGACCTGAATAAAATAGCCAAACAACTTGGAGAACAAAGGACAGAGTTGGAGGACAAATGCTCTCACATTTCAAGATTAATTATAAAGCTGCAGCAACCAGAACAGTGTTGTATTGGTGTAAAGGTAGAGAACTAGAGGAGCAGAGCAGAAGAGAGAGCACAGAAACAGACCCGTTTATGGATATCTCAGTTATAAAGATGCAGACGCAGTTAGGTGGGAAAGGGCTGGTCTTTTCAAGAAATGGTGCTAGAACAATTGATATCCTTATTTTAAAAATACGAACTTTCATCAGTTTCCGATCCATCATAATTAACTCAAGATGGATCAAAGTAAAGCAAAACTATAAAATTTCTGGGAGAAAATCTTTGTGCCCTCCAGTTATGTAAAAATTTCTTAGCTGTAACACCAGAAGGATCATTCATAAAAGAACAAATTGGCAATTGGGCTTCATCAAAATTAAAAACATCTTCAGAAACTTTTAAGGGAATGAAAAGCCACAGATTGAGAGAAAGTATTTGCAAATGTACATGTAATAAAAGACTTAATGTCCAGATTATAAAAGAGCTCTGAAAAGTCAGCCATAAAAAAACAAGCAACCCAATCGAAAAACAGACAAAAGATTTGAACAGGCATTCCATCCATCCCTGAAAAAAAGAAGATGTTAGGATGGCAAATAAGCCCATGAAAAGATGTTCAATATTATTAGTCATTTGGGAAATAAAAATGAAAATCACATGGGATATCACTAAACAGACCTATTAGGTTTTTAAAGAGTGACCATATCAAGTGTCAGCAGCGATGTGGAACAGCAGGAACTCTTAGACAGTACTGATGGGAATGCAAAAATGGTACAGATACTTTGGAAAACAGTTTGGCAGTTTCTTAAGTCAAACATACACCTACCATATGCTCTAGTCATTCCATTCCAGGGCATTCACCCCAAAGGAAAGAAACCCTATGTCCATATGTAAGACTTGTGTATCAATGTTCATAGCAATTTTATTTGTAATAGCCAAACAATGAAGAGAGCAGAAAGGTCCATCACCAGGTAATGAGCAAACAAATTGTGGTATAAGTCACACAATTGGATAGTACTCGGCACTTAAAAAAAAGAATGAACTCTTGATATGCCTAGTAACTTGGATGAATCTCAAAATAATGATGCCAAGTTAAAGAGTCCAAACCAAATAGAAATGCAGACTGTATGATTCCATTTATATAAAACTGTGGAAAATAAAAATGTAGGGGGACAAAATATAGTCGGTGGTTGTCTGAGGTAAGGGTGGGGAGCAGGGAGCATCAAGGGAGAGGAATCACACGGGGGCCCAGGGAAACTTCTGGAGACAGTGGACGTGTCGACTCTCTGGATGTTGGTGTTCGTCTCCCAAGTATATGCACGTGTCTATAATGATCAAATCGGATACTTCAAATATGTGCGGTTTATCACATGTCATTTGCATATTGTATTTCTATATATGCAATAAAAGAGGTTTAAAAAAATCGTATCCCAGTGGCTTATGAATTAGTTTTCTTATGAAATATATGCTGGCAGTATGGCAACTACGTTGACCTATTGGATGCATTAAAAATGATCATTTAAATGTTGGTGAATCACCTAATAAACTCGTTCAAGTGCTGGTACCATTGCTACTGAAATGCTTAATATGAAACTGTCTGGTCACCATTTTTCTTATGATGTGTTTTTGTCCAAGACTACTATTAATACTAAGAACAGTTATCTTTCTATTTATTATGGCAGAAGGAAGTAAAACAAGTTTACCTAAAAGCCGATATTAATAACACTGAAATTAACAAGTCCTAGTAAATCCCTGGGCTGGCCAGGTCACATTGTGGCTTCACTAGGTTGGAAACATTCTGTCTCAAAAGAATATAGTACTATGTAAAGCATTTATGACAACTTTTAAGTTTAGTAAATTCTAAAACATCTTACAGATATGGATTGAAATCATAATTTGTGTTTACATCAGCCCACATAGGTAATCTCCTGACCTCAGGGCCCTTCACCTGATCACTGCAAAGTCCCTTTTACTACATAAAGTATTTGTGTCTTTTTAATTATGAGGCAGTGTAGATCAATGAACCCAGTAATTAACCCAAAGTTACTTAATGTTTTTTATCAGTGAAATAGATTAGGTTGTAATAGTGACCAACAGTAGAGTGACTGTGCCTCATACCATGTACTATAGGAATGTATTAAAGGGGCACCTGGGTGGCTCAGTTGGTTAGGCATCTGCCTTCGGCTCAGGTCATGGTCCTGGGGTCCTGGGATCGAGCCCGATGTCGGGTTCCCTTCTCCTTGGGGAGCCTGCCTCTCCCTCTGCCTCTGCCTGCCGCACCCCCTGCTTATGCGCTCATTTGCTCTCTCTCTGTCAAATAAATAATCTTTTAAAAAAAGCAAAACTGACAGTACATCCACTAAATAATTGGTGACAATAAAGAATTTTCTATCCACCCATCCCACACACACACAAAAACATTTCTCTATAGTAAGACCACATTTTGGCCCATCCCATGAAAACTATACCTATTGCATTAATGAGCAGGAAATATTAATAGACAATCTGCTAATATGGCATCTTCTCACTGGGACATTTTTAATTGTATGAGATTATTTTTTCAAGCGTGTTAAAGGAGCTACAATTCAGTCTCCAAGCCATGCAGACCTTGCAAAATAGAGATTCACAGGAGACTGTGCAGTTGGACAATTCAGCCATCAATAGAGGCTTGTGGTTCTTTCAGATCTAAATGAGGAGGGCAATAATGTCTTCAGATGTACCTTCTTTTTTACAGCTAAACTTATAAAGCCTTCCGTTAGAGTACATTTTAATCTGGTAGAATTGTTTTAAGAGTGAGGTTGTTTAGAGATATTAAGGCTTATTTGGCTCCAGTGGATTTCCATTAGAATTTTTTCCTTTTTTTTTCCTATGATATCAGTGTTTATTAAAGAGACCAGGATGACTAGCTCTCTGCTACATCAGACATAGGGCAATCAAAACTCATTTTAGCCCTTCGGAAGCATGTGATTCAGAGGGAATATTTTTTTTTAATGTAGAAGGAGTGGAGTATAAGCACATCGTCAAACCTCAACATTCTAATCCAAGAATGGAAAAAAATACTCCAGCACCCTAACCTTCCATTCATCATCTCCCTGTTCCTGTCATGTCAGATTCTAAGTGAGTTGCACAGATTAATCTGAAAGATTACGGGATGAGTGATAATCTTCAATATTGTCTCAGATTTGGGACTCAACACTATAGGTAAAACAGGAAAAGCTGACTAGCGAGTTTCTCCCATAGGCCTGTCACAGGGTTTGAAATAATTGAACATTTTAAGGTTGCAGTGATACATAAGTTGGGTCAAATGATGTCCATTTGGGGTCACATAGCATGGCATAAATGAAAAAACGTTCAAGGCCTACAGACCTGGATTCAAAACTCAGTTCTCCCAACTCTAGCTTTGTGACCTTGGACAGGTTATTTCTGAGCCTCAGTGCGCTCATCTGTAAGATAGGGTTACCAGTACCCATTACACAGGACTGTCCTCATGATGAAGTAAGCTACTGTAAGTAAGCTCTTTTACCTCTGTGCTTGGCACAGAGCCTACCTTAGGGATAGTGGTGATCATTATTCAAGCATTTACAAATACCGATCGTGTGGCAGCACTCTGCTGGGCCTGAAGTTACAACAGGAACAAGATAGTCTCTGTCTTCAGGGAGTTTTCAGTCAAATGGCTTTAGTCAAGCAATTGTTCCCAGTAAAATAGTCGATGGGGAAATAGACTGACTTGTGTTTGCATCTCTCACATAAAGACACAGGCAGTGCCCTGGAGAATCCCAGCCTTTGTCCCAGAATTACTTATCCAAGAGGGAACTAGTATTCGTTGATTGCAAACTACATGATGGGTACCATGATGGGCATTTACAAAACTGTCTCATTTCTCCCTATAATAACCCCATGGAATCAGTGCTGTTATCACATTGTGTAGATGGCCAAGATCACTTAACTGATTGACAGACTCACATTCGAACCCACACTGGTATTCCTTCATGTTGTCACCTTCGACTGTCACACTCCCACTCTTGTAGCTGTTGAACAATTTGTGACTATAAATGAAACACAGTCTTGAATTGAGCCTATATCCTATGATACTTTGATTTGTTTCTCAAAAGAGTGTTACAAGGAAGGAGGAGGGAATTTTTATAAGGCTTTAGAAGGAGAAGTCAGCCAAGAACAATTGGTCAAAAATTCCTCTCACAAATTACCTTCTTACAGTGATGTGGATTTATCAAGATGGATGGGGGGAGGAGGAACTCCTCCCAGGGACAAGGACAGGCAAGGCTTTGAGGGCCAAAGGGAAACATTTTTGGACCTTCAGGATCTCGTACACTAACATCTTGGTCTCTTCTTAACCATTTGCAAACATTCAAAAGTAAGGATCTTTGCCCATGCCTCTGTCCACTGTTACACAGCAGAATGGGTCTGGAAAGATTGATTCTTTGCCTTAGGATGTGTGGTGTTTGCTGTTGTGATGTTTAATGAAAAAAATTCCTGACCTTGAAGGGGGAAAACATGAACAACTGTTACACCCATCAGAGCGTGTCCTCTTCATGTGGTCTGAACCTGTCCGCTTCACATGACCTGAGCCTGTCCCCTTCACATGGCCAGGAGTAGCTGATGTGAACACAGCTTGTGGGAAGTGAAAACACTCGTGAAAGATTAAGAAGAGTTCTAATGTTAGTAGGATTATTGGGGCTAAGATTTCTGTAGTGGGGAGATGGTGAACCACCTCCTGTATTACATGAGGCAAGGAGAAAGTTTGAGAGTCAAGCCAAGGCAGAAAGAGGCAGAAACTGATTTACAGGAAAAAAAAAAAAAAAAAAAAAAAACTCTTAGTAGAGAGGACATTGGATCCCTATTGGGAAGGGTCTGATGGCAGCTAACTTCTCTTTTGCTTTCTTGATAAAACAGAATAATTGGGGGTATTAAGTGAAAAGAAAGTAACCCTTGTAAAGCCCCTGGAGCTGAGTTCCTTTGTTTCGGGTACACTGATCCAACATCCCGTCTCGGCATTACTATGCCTTAGTGGAGCGACATTACAGAGGGGCGCAGAGCCATCTGGTGTGTAACTAAAGCCAGCCTTCTGAGGACCCACGTTTGGGGTCCTCCTTGTTTGATTTCATATTGTCTCCATTTTAAATTCTCACTTCAGACAACTCAGGGCTTGCTTATCAACAGTATCCAAAGTCTGTGTGCAAGGCTGCCTCAGTCAGTGGAGCGTGCTACTCTTGATCTCAGGGTTGTGAGTTCGAGCCCCACGTTGGGAATAGAGAGATTACTTAACAAAAAAACAACAAAAAGGTTTGTGTATGTTGGAATCACTCTAAATTACCGTGGCTCAGGGCTGTGTGAGAAGCTACGTTCGGCGGCTGTCCTGAGCGATCTTGGAGCTGGACTCATTGCATCTCAGGGAGCTAACTTTCCTATGAAATGTGTGTTCTTGGGGAGTGTGCATTTAACTGTGGGCTGCCAGCTCTCCCAGGGCCCTTCAATCAGAAAGGAAGAAAGAAATATTGCTGACCTTGTGGGGGGCATGTAGGTCAGCTTGTGTGAGCGACGCTGTCATCCGGCCTTGTTTGTCACACAAATGGCTCACCTCAGTGGAGTTCAATACTACTGCCCAGGCTCTAAACCAAGAATTTAAAAATAAAGTGGAGGTAAAATGCAGTAATCTGGTTTTTTTAATATTTTATTTATTTGACAGATCACAAGTAGGCAGAGAGGCAGGCAGAGAGAGAGAGGAGGAAGCAGGCTCCCCGCGGAGCAGAGAGCCCGATGCGGGGCTCGATCCCAGGACCCTGAGATCATGACCTGAGCTGAAGGCAGAGGCTTAACCCACTGAGCCACCCAGGCGCCCCACTAATCTGTTTTTCACTGAATGTTAATTAAGCAGGGTGCCAAGAACAAAGTACCAAAGATTTATTTTAGCTACATGGACCCTGAAACAGTGTATGAAAGTTGCTTTGGGGAGTAATTCACTGAACTAAAACTTTCATGACCTAAACATTCCTTTAGAACTACTGTGTTTAAATCACCTTTATGGTACACAATTTGAATCAAATCCACGCAAAATAAAAGAGACTGTCTAGGTCTTAATTAAATTTAATTTAATTTAAATTTGCTTAATTGTATGGTACACAATTTGAATCAAATCCACGCAAAATAAAAGAGACTGTCTAGGTCTTAATTAAATTTAATTTAAATTTACTTAATTTACTCAGCCATGGACTTTGGTTATAAGGACTTTGGACTATGTGGGATCTTTTGTCTCTGATGAGAAATTAGGATCACTTCATCAAATCATCAAATTTCATTTCCATCTTCAGTTTTTAAACACATTTCTTTGACGTCTGCTTTACTTTATTCTTACTTAATTCCCAAGTAAGAGTTTCTTTTTTCATACTGAATAGTTGTTATAATAATTAGACAAACTTAGTTTTGATTTGTCCAAATCCATTATTTGCAAAAGTCCAGTCTTTATGTGGTTGCAAATATAGGCAGTTTGTTATTAAACAAATGTGAACTTTCCGTTGGGTAGGTTGTCTTCAAAAAGCCTCCGATACTCAGATGACTTTTCCATGCAAATCAGCATGTTTTTCTGACTTCCTTCTATCATCATGTAACATATAATCAGGGAAGTCATTTTCATGTTATAATAGTCTAAATAAAGCACAGAAAGGAATGCAATTTTTTTAATTAAAATATAAAAAAGGCTTATGATTATGAATCAAGTGTACATCCCTGGGACTCACTATTACTCTTAATTTTAGAATTAATGTGAGCTCTAGAGAACTACTAGATTAATTAGTTGTATTCTATATTATGTTTAATCTCAAAAGTGTAATTTCATCACTAATAAATAAAAGTGTGTGCATCTCCACAAATATGTCGACTTTCCTCAGTGTTGCACTTTATACCAGTCACCCACACCTACCAAGTACTGTGATTTTCTTCAAGGCAAAAAAAATGTCAGCTTTCTTAGAGAACAAGGATGTAATTCAGTAATTCATAAATTGTTGTCATTGTTGTTCTCTGATATGAACTTTATCTTCCATTACCTGTGAGCATAATCTCACCAAAGTTTGGTCTCAGGGATCTTGTATCTTATGTGGAGAAAATGTAAAAGCCAAACTGAGATTTTTCCAGAAAATAACTTGAGAGGAATGTATTGTTTCCCTTTCCTAGTCCTCCATTTATAGTTAAGTATAAGGCATACGTTCATTTTAATGTCAGTAGCTATAAATCTAAAAATACTTTTCTTCTGTCAGGTTGTTTACTATGTCTCTGCCTGGTCCAGCAGAAACAGACATAGATGGGCAGCTCCCCGGCGTGGCATTAGGACCTGGTAGGCTGGCCGCTGAGTGTGGGGGCAGCCTGGGCACAGGTGACTGTCCCAGTGGCAGTCCCGGACACACCTCTGATAGGAGTGTTGACTATAGCAGATCCCAGTGTTCCTGCAGAAGTTTAAGTTCTCGCTGTGATTACTCAGAAGACTTTCTCTCTGAATGTTCAGAAACCGCTCTTAATAGAAATTATTTAGAGAAGCCGGTGATAAAAGAGAAAAAGGACGAGGAGAAAAAGTACGTCTCTAAAATCTCCCAATCTAAAGGTAAGAAGCAGCACTTTCCAAGTAAGACCAAATATCTGTTTCTAATGACATTTTTATTTAATGCTCTACTCTAGTATTTGAAGTAGACCCCATTCCGTTTTATTGTCCTCCCATATTTTAAATGTGTCTGTATAAGTGAACTTTTATAGAAGGAATTAGGAAATAGAGAAATCAAGAATCATGACAAGACGGCAGGAAGTTAGGCTGAAAATGTAAAGCCTAGCCCTCTTGCCCAACTTACCCTCCTGGAGCCCACTAGTGAGGCTGGTTCCATTTTTAGTTAACAGGTGGCCTCGTTACAGATACTTGGATCTCACTGGCTTCTTGCCTTTCATCCCAGCTGAAGAACCAATGTTTGAATTGCCAATGAAATGTAAAAACCTGTTTCAACACCCCAAGAAGATGGGCTCCAAGTCCGGTGAGGCAAAGGTCATCCTTTGAAACAGAGGTGGTTCCAAAGGCTGTTAATAATGTCATTCCCTCGAAGACTGTCAGAGTACTGACACCATCCATTCCTCACTGTCCAAACTGGAAGGAGCCTTGTGATATCCCTACCCTCATTCCCTGCCTCCCTGCCTGGACTGTGATGACTCCCTTCCATTTTAGGCAATCCTGGGCTTATAAATACCCCTAATATAGAAATAGCTGAAACTCTCTTCCACTGTGACCACCAGAACTGCCATCAGTCAACAACTGGAAAATACGTTAGCATCTAATACTATATGTGGAACACACCTACCATCACATTTACCCTGTATCTCCCACCCCCAGCCTCCTGTGACCAGGTGTGCCTAGGACTCCGTGTGCTACTTCTGAATCATCGTCAGGTCCCCTTCTTCTAAGCTGTAGGGTAGGGATTCTTAATCTAAGACCCATGTCTGTGAGTCCCATGAAAATCTTTGCATTTTTTTGTGTCTATTTGCATTTGTAAACTTTTCTAGGGAGAAGGACTCATGAGCTTCTACCAGATCCTCAAAAGGCTAAAAGCCCCTTTCCCAGAGAGATGGGAGCCTTACACTCATGGGCAAGGCCCACAGTAGGAGATGAAAGGTCCAGTTCCTTCTCTCACCTAGGACTCTGTCAAAAGAGGTCTGTTTGTGGCAACTGAAAGAGATTATCACAATAGAACCCACATCGTGGGTAGACTCCATGATTATAATCCCTTATCCACATTTGTAATTTACAAAACTCTGAAAATCAAACATTTTCTATATCTTTGGCACCCAAACTGATTCGGCAACCAAAACCTGATTTGGACTAACATGAGACTGATCTTTATTCATTTCACTTAGTGTGAAGAGTCCTATATTTCACAAGAATATTCTTTGATTAAAGTCTGCTGTCACCAACCCTATAGGGAGTATTATGGAAAATACTGTACATGCAGCAGAATAATAATAATAATAATAATAATAATTCAGAAACAGTCTAGTCCCAGGGTTTTATGACAGGGGTCATGGCTCTATACACTACATTTTATATCAATTCTGCACTTTTGTGGGACCACATGAAAGGCAGTTAACATTTATAAAACTATTTGTATAGGAACTGAACTTTGGGTTCTAAGTGCCTGATAATTTAATTTTTAAAAATTGTTTCCTCATTTATTCCACAATTATTTATTGCATGTTTTATGCAGGATACCTGGTCATAAATTGGGGCCCTTCATTAAGAGTAGTTTAATCATTAGGCCAAATCTGCCTCATTGTATGAAATGAGATAGAAATTGCAAGAGATACTTAACTCTAGCAAACAAACTGAGGGTTGCTGGAGGGGAGGTGGATGGGGGGATGGGGTCACTGGGGGATGGGCATCAAGGAGGGCACGTGATGGGATGAGCACGGGGTGTTGTATGCAACTGATGAATCACTAAATTCTACCCTCAAATTAATAATACACTAGTTAACTTAAAAACAAAAAATAAAGAAATTGTAAATTTTGTCATTCTTACATGTGTAGGTTAGTGTAATGAGATACAAAATCATTAAGGACTAAACCCTGTTTCAACTTTCCATAACCTTAATTAGTATACAAATATGCATAATATGCATAGTATGAATTTATTCTATATCACTCAAACACAAGTGGTATATTTACCTTCTGAAGGAAACAAGTCTGGTTCATCCTCCCCCAAACACCCACTAAGGTAGGCAGAAAATGCAATCTCGGGCAGGTTTGGGGGATGGAGGGAGGGTGCGTAGCCTTACACAGATGAGAACATCAGAGAAGGGTTTCTGGTCCTTCATTCTCATCACTTATGTGCTCCTTGTCCAAGCACACTAAGAGGCTGTTACTTCCTGTTTTCAAAGTACCCATACTCCATATGCACACTTCCTCTTGGGGCCTTGGCCAGTGCTCCCAGGGCCACAGAGATTCGTCCCAGGCACCCGCTCATTCTGACTCTGCCCTCCCATCATGTGAGCATAGCATAAGACAGGGACAGAAGTCTCCACTGCCCACAGAACCCACCACCCGCCACCCTTCTAGTCAGGGAAATCCCTCTCTCCACCAGGTCACACCACCCAAGAGTGTAAAATATTGTAAGCTGGGAGTCAGGCTTCCAAGTAGGACATGTAGGACCTGACACCCTTGTTGTAATCCAGCCCAATCCACACTGCCTGGGTCTGGGGCTCCCCTAGCAAGCACCCAAGGTATTAAAGTGCATGGTGTCCTGGTAGGTGTCCTGGAGTCAGCCCTCCGCTTTCCAATTTCCAGTGCACTCAAAAACCTATTCCAAAATACCCAAATATCCAACCAGGGTCCTTACGAAATCATTCCCAGGGGGACAATAGTTGTAAAGACAGTCCATCGATTATTGATATGATGCGGATACTATGATCATTGTCACCCGTGTAGTCTGTCATAGTCACGACTGAAATGCTTTATCCCTGAAAGCATCCTCAGTTTCTGCTGTCTCACTTCCATCGCAGGCAGAACCCGCTTTCCCGCCACCCATATCAAACATGTTAAGCTGAGTCTCAGATGATGTGTCCACACTTGGACCAATAGCTTAATGTTCAGACTCCAGTGACATTGGCCACTGAGTGCTTTCTCTCTCCGGGATGAAGACCATGTTTTTTTAGATCCTAGAATCTAGTTTCAGTCTCTCTCAGAATGTAGATATAATAATACACACACACACACACACACACACATGCAGTGTGCACATATATGTACATAAACGTCATACGAACGCACGTACATATGGAACCTCGGTCCTCTGTCTCACCACTCACTAGCTGTGTGCCCACTGGTAAGTGACTTCACAAAGCATCAGTTTGTTCATCTTTAAAAGGGGATAAAAACACAGTGACGTTACATATACATTTGACATACTCCATGCAGTTATATAAAGTTGGTGCTTAGAAGTTGGGTGTAATATTATTTAGATACATTTTGTTTAAAATAGACTTCTGAATACAAGCCAACTAACTACTTCCTTTGAAGTCCAGCCCAAAGTAACGGGAAAAATTGTCTATGTTGGACTTACTGAGAGATGGAATAACCATACATTTCCTCTAAGCAGCTCAGTGGCTTTCTAAGGGTCTTTTTGAATAAATGAGATCTTCATATATAACATTGGACTCTAAGCTTATTCTCAAATTGCCTTATAACATATTATCAGAAGGTTTATATCAGAAAATCTACATGAAGCATTTAGTTCAATGCTTAACACATGGTAAGCCCTTAGTAAATGATATCTTTTATTATGGTTTTTAGTATAGCTTTAATAATAGAAATAAGCATGGGTTTTCCAACCAAAGAAGACCTAGTTTTCAATCCATGCTGTGTGACTTTGTGGTTATGGAACCTTGGACAAATGACTCACAGTCTTCAGCTGTTAAATAGACTCCTGCTGACCCTGAGTGAGGTATCCTGCATATGAAATCCCTGCCCTGGAGCATGGCTATTCATTACATGTGTTCTTTCCCCCTCTAGTTTGCCTGTATACGTGTGCACAAGGTGCGGGGGTGGGGGAGGGGGGACACAAACGTGCATATCTGCATCCGCATGCGTATTACTAGTAACAAACTGGATTGTCTGCTTACACAGGCCAGAAGGAAATCTCAGTTGAAAAAAAGCACAACTGGAATGCACCACATTTACATTCCCAAAACAATATTACCCAAAGAAGAGACGCTATGACTCACCGCATACTGTCAGCAAGGCTTCATAAAATTAAAGAGCTAAAAAACGAAGTAGGTTATATCCATCGTAAGCTGGAAGTCACAGTCCTAGAAAACCAGTTTTTGAAACAGCTTCAGCTTAGGCACTTGAAAGCTATAGGGAAATATGAGAATTCACAAAATAATCTACCTCAAATTATGGCAAAACATCAGAATGAAGTCAAAAATTTGAGGCAGCTACTTAGGAAATCCCAGGAAAAGGAAAGAAGTACATCTCGGAAACTTCGAGAAGCTGACAGTGAGCTGCTCAAGACTAAAGACGCCTTGCAGGCCCTGCAGAAACTTTCTGAAGACAAAAACCTTGCAGAGAGAGAGGAACTTACTCAAAGATTGTCTGTTCTTACAACAAAAACGGAGGCGAATGACAAAAAAATACAGGTCCGTATTTCAGAGGCCTAGAAATTGTAATGTTCCAAAATGGACATGGAGAGGGTGTGCGTGCATCATGCTTACGCCTATGCAGTGAAGTATTTCTAGCTGCTTTGCTGGCAGGCCACACCAGGGATGCTGTCTAAGGAGGGGATCAGGGCCAGGGGCAAGGGGAGATGTTCTTTCTCTGGTCTAGTGAGCTCATTCTGCGGCTGGGCTCATTTGTCTGGAAATGACCATTCTCTAAGCTTGTTGGTGTGCTGGAAAGGTTATTGGGTTGGTTTGGGTTGGGTTGGGTTGGGTGAGACCTCTTAGAAGCTAACCTTCTACTTTAAATTGTTTATTAAGAGCCTACTTTCCTAAAAGCCTGCCCCCTGCATCTCTCCCATCCCTCATATTCCCTAGTCAGTTGTCTTCTCACTACCGCAGACATCGTTGGTATGTTCGAAACAGAAGTGTTTCCCGGATGATACTCCTGGGAACAGGGAGGGGAAAGGAACTACAATCATTGACATGAATGCATTGATCTTCCTGAAGGCACACGGTCATCAAAGGCTCGGGGATTGCACCATAAGGGATGATTTGGGAGAACACTCTGATTCTACTGAGAATTCTGCCAATTTTATGTTAGTCCTTGGTCTCTATGGACAAACATAAATTTTAAAAATTTACTGTTTAATGCTTCATTATGTGATGGCAAGATGCCAATTTTTTAATGAACTTGAAATAAGAACATATCAAGTTCATTTCATGTACTTTCCTATCGGTAATTTCCTCTTTGGTAAAATCTTCCTCTACTTTTTTTTAAATTTTTTTTATTATTATTTATTTTTTTGACAGAGAGAGAGACCACACATAGGCAGAGAGGCAGGCAGAGAGAGATGGGGGGGAAGCAGGCTCCCTGCTGAGCAGAGAGCCGGATGCGGGACTCGATCCCAGGACCCCGAGATCATGACCCGAGCTGAAGGCAGAGGCTTAAACCACTGAGCCACTCAGGCGCCCTCTTCCTCTACTTTTAAAGAGAATTTTCTCCCATAAAATGGGTGTGTGAGCTCCAGAAAATGAGCAGCCTCATTTTCAGTCATGTAATTCATAATCCAAAGTTCTATTATTTGACCTTTTAAGTAATATTGGACCCATCTTAGCACATGTCCACCAGGGAAAAATAAATGTATTTTTATCTCATCTACATATGTTTACATATATATGCTAAGTAGTTCATGTTTTATGTCTGTAACCAAAATCAAAAAGAATTCAAGAACTATCTTCTTATCAGATGCACTTGGTCATATGGGAAATTTTGTTTGGTTGTAGGGCATTTGGCGGTTGGAGAAAGTGTTTATGAGCCAACATGTAGTATTTTTTTTAATGTTAATAGTTTGGGGACTGGGATTTTTAGGATTATTTCATCTTTCTAGCTTACCATGTTGCCCACTTTTCTTTAATGAGAAAGTATTAATACTATAATGGGTGAAAAAAGAAAGAAAAGGCCTTTTGGCCAAGCCTCTGTCAAAGTCCAGACCAAAGAGATCTGCAATTAAATCATCATGCTGGAGAGGATGGGGACGAGGTGCCCACGGACCTGTGAGCCCTGAGTGCCGATGGCCGCGGTGCCGGCAGAGATCTCCTGGTCTTAGAATTCCTTCTTCCTTGAGGGGCTGGGGTGAGTCTCTGCAGGATCTTCCAGGGTCAATCAGCCGAGACTCGAGCCCTCACGCCTGCCCTCCAGCTGCTGAAGCTTGACAGAGCTCCTGAGTTCACCTGCCACACTAGCAGGTCTCCTCCATGTGAGCCCAGCCACTTGGGCTGAGTTTTAAAGATGGCATTGGTTATATTTATTCATTTTCAAATCAAATTCCAGAGTGTAAAAAAACATTAGGTTCAAAATATATTGATTCTCTAGAATTGGGGTTTGGGGTTTTTTGGCTTTTGTGTCTGTGTATATGACCCCTGTAGCAGCCATGCACTAAAATTGTGTTAAAAATTCACACTTCTCATTAATGCAATTAGTGCCATTTCAATTGAAGTTTTTTTTAAACAATACTACATTGGTGACAGAAGAGTTGAAATATATACTGTTTTCAGAGCTTGGAAAAACAACTGAGGTTGAACAATAGAGCCTTTAATCGGCAGCTGGCCATTGAGACCCGGAAGACGGTAGCAGCTCAAGTAGCTACAAAGACCCTGCAAATGGAAATAAAACGCCTTCAACAAAAACTTAAGGTACTTCTTTTAAAAGAAAATTAACAAAATTTGTGAAATTCTGCTTCCCAAAAATATCAGAACTATTCTTTAAATTATTTAACTTCAAGAAACTAAAAAAAAAAAAAAATCTATTTCTCAAATTAGCTTTTTGTCCCTACAATCATATGAACAGATAGATCTGAAATTACTCGGATGAGTTCCCAGCCTGGTGAATGTGTGCTGTAGGGAGAAAAATTAAAACTCTCAGCTATTCATTAACAAAACTTCCTGTTAACATTCTCATTCCATCACATGAATTAATATTATTGTGTTTTGCTATCATTTTAATGGAAGCCAAACTAAGTTTTTTTTAATTACCTTTCATCATTAAAATATGGTGAGGAATTGTAGTGGCCCACAGATTTATTTTAAAGTCTCTCTTGGAAATGTTTGCAAACCAGTTCTGTTTCATCTGGAAAAAATGAGATTGCCTTTTATGATTCATGGTCATACCTGGTAATGACCCAAGGAGAAAAGGAATAGAAACTTTAAAGATGTTTTAGTGTCCTGATTGCCTCAGTCACTATGGCTGCATAACACATTACTCCACAATTTAGTGGTGTAAGAAATGAGAATATTAATTCTGTTCACGAATCTACAATTTGGGCAGGACTTGCTGGAAAGAGCTCATCTCTGCCACTCTTGACATCAGGTAAGGTGGTTCAAAGACGAGGGCTGGAATTCTCTGAAGTCTCACACATATGTCTGCTTAATGAAACCTCCTTTTTTTTTTTTTCCTCAACAAGCCAGGATTTCACACCTTTTGTCTTTGCTAAGACTTTAAGAAGTCAATACTTTTGGCACACCTGGGTGGCTCAGTCGGTTGATTGTCCAACTCTTGGTTTTGGCTCAGGTCATGATCTCAGAGTCATGAACAGAGAGTCTGCTTGGGATTCTCTCTCCTTCTGCCCCTCCTGCTTGTGCTTATGCTCCCTTACACATTCTCTAAAATAAATCAATCTTTAAAAAATAAAGATAATAAAATAAAAAGCCAATACTGAGATTTAAAGCTGAACAATAATGCCTTTGTTCTAGGCTTTACCCACCCTGCACTCACTGTCTAAATGCAGCCCTGTCTAGTAGAACTTCCTGTGATGGTGGGAATGTTCTGCCTGCAGCACCACAGTGTGGTCACTAGCCACAAGCCGCTACTGAGCACTGAAAACATGGGTAATGTGACAGAGGAGCGAATTGTTCATCTCATTTTAATTAGTTTAGATCACAACATGGCTAGTGGCTGTATTGGACCATGAGAAAAAAAAACAGCAAACATCACAGTACAGACCCCAGGGGACAGAAAAAAGTACAGTGAAAGAAGCTGGCTCACAAAGCCCTCAGCAATATTGTCTCCGTCATAAAATCTGTTGCTCTGTTAAAAAGTACTTTTTGGGTGTCTGAATAGTTGAGATGGTTAAGTGTCTACCTTTGACTCAGGTCATGACCTCCAGGTCCTGGGATGCAGCCCTACATCAGGCTCTGTGCTCAAGGAAAGTCTGTTTCTCCCTCTTCCTCTGCTTCTCCCATCTGCTGGTGCTCTTGCTCTCTCAAATGAATTAATAAAATCTTAAAAAAAAAAAAAAAAGTACTTTTTGGTGTCAGGAATGATATATAAGGTTATGGCCGACTTCTGTTTCTGCTAGCATCTGCAGATTTTATTCAAAGAATACTGAGTCCACTTAAATTGTTTTATAGAAGAAATCAAGGCTGATAAATAGCAAATATTTATAGAAAATTTGGTATTGTGGTTCTCTTTAGGAGAAGGATCGAGAGCTTGAAATTAGAAACATCTATACTAGTCGGATACTTAAAAATTTACATGACAAAGAAGATTATCCAAAAGGTACATTTTAATTATTTTTGTCCCAAATCTATTTTTAAGGATGTAGTCGTATTTATCTACTTTATATTATGCAAATAATGGATATTTTAAAAATTGTTTTACTAGGAAAAAATTGTTTTACTAGGGAAAAAAATTGTTTTACTAGGTATTGAAACATTTTCTGATTCTAGAAGAATAATGAGCTGTGGGATATGGTCGAAACAGTAGGAGGGCAAAGACACACTCTCCTGTCCTCCCGGCCTCTGCCAAGTCCCCGCATGTCCTTACTGCAGGCAGAGCAGGAGCCCCACTTTCCAGCTGGGAGCAAAATGTCTGCCAGACAGTAAACTAAGTACATCTGTTGGCCAGTGTGTGGGTTTTTAAAATCTTCATTTAGGTACAATTTGCCTAAGTAAAATGCACCCATTTTAAGTGTGTATTTCGGCGGGTTTTGACAAAAGCTGCTATGCGTGTGACCAGCACCCCAGTCAGTACAGAATCTCCCCCTCCTCCTGAGGCAAACACTGATTTCCTCTGTCAGAGCAGCTTCCTTCGCCCACTCTGGAATTTCCTGAGTGGAGTCATACAGCAGGTGCTCTTCTGTGTCTGGCTTCTTTTGTTCGGATTAACACTTTTGAGACTCACCCCGTGTTGCTGCTGCCATCATTTGTTTGTACCTTTTCATTGCTGTGTAGTATTTTCCCTTCAAGACAGGTCATACTCCTCCACCCCTCCCCCAAGATCTGACAGCGTAAGACTGCTCAAAAGAGGTATAATATGAACACTCACCCTGGTTTGGTAGAAAAAGCCACTCCGTGCTTGCTTTTTTGTTTTTTGTCGCTGGTGGTTTTAACTGAAATTCAATTAATTAACATATGGTGTATTATTAATTTCAGAGGTAGAGTTCAGTGATTCATTAGTCTTATATAACACCCAGTGCTCATTACATCCTGAGCCCTCCTTAATGCCCATTACCCAGTTACCCCATCCCCCCGACCCTCATCCCCTCCAGTAACCCTCAGTTGGTTTCTTATGATTAAGAGTATCTTGTGATTTTTCTCCCTCTCTGATTTCATCTTGTTTTATCTTTCCCTCTCTTCCCCTATGGTCCTCTGTCTTGTTTCTTAAATTCCACATGAGTGAGATATAATTGTTGTTCTCTGATTGACTTATTTCACTTAGTATAATACCCTCTAGTTCCATCCAAGTCATTGCAAATAGCAAGATTTCATTCTTTTGATGGCTGAGTAGTATTCCATTATATATAAATACACCTTTATCCATTTATCTGTTGGTGGAAATCTGGGCTTTTTCCATAGTTTGGCTATTGTGGACATTGCTGCTATAAACATTCGGGTGCAGGTGCCCCTTCGGGTCACTACATTAGTGTCTTTGGAATAAAGATTGCTGGGTTGTAGGGTAGCTCTATTTTCAACTTTTTGAGGAACCTCCATGCTGTTTTCCAGAGTGGCTGCACCAGCTTGCATTCCCACCAACAGTGTAGGAGGGTTCCCCTTTCTCCACATCCTTGCCAACACCTGTCGTTTCCTGACTTGTTAATTGTAGCCACTCTGACTGGTGTGAGGTGGTATCTCACTGTGGTTTTGACTTGTATTTCCCAATGCCAAGTGATGTTGAGCATTTTTTCATATATCTATTGGCCATTTGGATGTCTTCTTTGAAGAAATGTCTGTTTGTTGTCTTCTGCCCATTTCTTTATTTTTTTTATTTTTTATTAACATATAATGTATTATTAGCCCCAGGGGTACAGGCCTGTGAATCATCAGTTCTGCCCATTTCTTGATTGGATTATTTGTTTTTTGGGTATTAAGTTTGGTAAGTTCTTTATAGATTTTGGATACTAGCCCTTTCTCTGATAAGACATTTGCAAATACTTTCTCCCATTCTGTTCGTTGTCTTTTGGTTTTGTCAACTGTTTCTTTTTCTGTGCAAAAGCTTTTTAACTTGATAAAGTCCCAATAGTTCATTTTTGTTTTTGTTTCCCTTGCCTTTGGAGACATGCTAGCAAGTTTCTGCACCCAAGTCACAAAGGTTGCTACCTGTGTCCTCCTCTGGGATTTTGATGGATTCCTGTCTCAAATTTAAGTCTTTCATCCATTTTGAGTCTATTTTTGGGTATGGTGTAAGGAAATGGTACTTCTTATGTATGTGGTTGCCCAATTTTCCTAACACCCTTTGTTGAAAAGACTGTCTTTTTTCCATTGGATATTCTTTCCCAGTCTGTCAAGGATTGGTTGACTACAGTTAAGGGTCCATTTCTGGGTTCTCCTTTCTGTTCCATTGACCTATGTATCAGTTTTTGTGCGAGTACCATACTGTCTTGATTACAGCTTTCTGATACAGCTTGAAGTCCAGAATTGGGATGCCACCAGCTTTGGTCTTCTTTTTCAACATTCCTTTGGCCATTCAGGGTCTTTTCTTGTTCCATACAAATTTTATGATTATTTGTTCCAGCTCTGTGGAAAAAGTTGATGCTATTTTGATAGTGATTGCATTGAATGTGTAGATTGCTCTAGGTAACACAGACATTTTAACAATATGTGTTCTTCTAATCCAGGAGCATGGAATGTTTTTCCATTTCTTTATGACTTCCTCAATTTTTTGCATGAGTGTTCTATAGTTTTCTAAGTATGTCTCTTTTGCCTACTTGGTTAGGTTTATTCCGAGCTTATCTTACGGGTTTTGGTGCAATTGTAAATGGGATCAACTCCTTAATTTCTCTTTCTTCTGTCTCATTGTTAATGTATAGAAATGCAACTGATTTCTGTGCATTGATTTTATATCCTGCCACTTTGTTGAATTCCTGTATGAGTTCTAGCAGTTTTGGGGTCAAGTGTTTTGGATTTTCCATGTAGAGTATCATGTCATCTGTCTCTGCGCTTACTTTTAAAGGCAACAACCTCAAATTTCCTTGCCTTCCTTTGTTTGCTTCTGCTTTGTAATTCAGAATAACAGCCAGCAGAGATGATCATACTAACCACGGAGTCATTTAAATGGGACCACACTTTGAGGAAACTGTAGATTTAGTGGCAGGCTCCAGCGACGGTGATCATTCTAAGCTTTGGTAACTAAGGGCACTGCCACAGGAAGTCAGGAAGTCACTGGCTCACCGCCTCTGGACTGCGGTCTGTGCAGGGAGGGTGTGTCCAACAGGAGCGCCCTCCTGGCCTAAAGCCTCCTTGTTTTGGAGTCTAACACTGTGACACCCACAACCTTTGTAGCCCAAAATAAGACAAAACAGGTGAAATGGTAGGGAAAAAGGAAACTGACGAATGTTATCCATATATTGAAAAAAAAGCTTTAAATGTCTGTACATTTCCTTACACTACAAACTTCAGTGTTATTTTAGATCTAAAATCAATGTTGCTTCCACATGTGAAATGTTTCTGACATATAATATATCTGTTCTATAGTTTCTTCAACCAAATCTGTACAAGCAGACAGAAGCTTTTCATTGACAAGTATGAAACACCAGGAAACCCAAAAATCAGAAGACATTCCATCTTTGACAGCTAAGGTACAAGAGATTTGAATTCTTGCAGTGTCTGAACATATCTTTGTGAAAATAGAGTATAAACACTGTCTTATTCCCCACAAAAAGTATGTGTATTCATACAACAAAAAACAATTTAAAATTATGTATACCCCCCAAAAATGTGTTTTTGCTGCTTTTCAAAATTATAGGGTAAAAAGACAACTGGAAACATTGGTCAAAAAGAAAAATCAACCGAAATAACCTGTGCGATTCCACACTCTATTAGCAAAGTTCCAAACCAAGAGGATTCCAAGAGAAAATATGAAGGTAATTTTAACCACTTTTAAAAGTTTTCTTTACTCTTACTTCATTTATGAATTATTCTGTGTGTGTGTGAGAGAGAGAGAGAGAGAGAGAGAGAGAAACAACACATGAGGGGCGCCTGAGTGGCTCAGTTTGTTAAGCCTCAGACTCTTGATTTTAGTTCAGGTCATAATCCCAGTGTCCTGGGCTCGAGCCCTGCACTGGCCTCCCCACGGAGAGAGGAGAACCTGCTTCTCCCTCTCTGCAGCAACCCCTGCTTGTGCTCTCTCTCCGTCAAATAAATAACATCCTTATTAAAAAATTAATAAAAGTAAACATAAAACATATACAATGTAAAGAACTATTAGAAATGAACACCTTTGTAGCTACTACCGTGCTTAAAAACTAGGACCTCAGTGTTCCCCAGAACACCTGGGAGCGCTTGGGAACCACAACCCCGTGCCCCTCACCCACCAGAAAGAACCACCACCTTCCACTTTATGGACCTTGTTCCCTTCTTGTTCCTCACAACGCGCATCCTTAAGTTGTATGTTCGGTTTTGGCACACTGAGTAGCAAACCCAAACCCAGCTGAGTAAGCGGCAACGTCCCTGCTAATGAAGACTTTAAACGAAGACTCCAGGGAGAAGCACAGACTCCGGCTAGAGCTTCCCTGGATGTCCCCAGCCAAACCAGGCTGCAGCGCATGACGGCGAGAGCATCACCTTCACTGGGCCGGGCAGGACAGGCCAAGGACGTTGGGCGCCCAGGAGGTCTGCGGAGCGGGGATCTTGGAGCCAGTGCTCAGGGCTCCGGCCTCTGGCTCCAGCCTGGGCCCCTCCACCTGTGGTACGCAGCTGTGGTGCTGGCAACTGCCCTTCCCCGCAGGCTCCTGCCGCCCGGTTCTCTGCGAAGACTTCTGGTTCCCAAGCCACGTCCTCCCCTTCGGTAAATGCGGTGGCGCGGGGCGAGCGCACCGTCCCCCCAGCTGCTGGAGGATGGGTGCGCGCAAGGCCGATGTGCAGGCCTTCACCCGACCCGGCGTGACGCGGCCCTCACACCTAGGAATTGGCCGGAAAGTCTAGGTTGGAGATCATTTACCTCCAGAATTTCATTATCTTTTAAAGATGTGTATTTAGACAGAGTGGGCACGTGAGTGGGGCTGGGGGCAGAGGTTGGGAGAGAGAACATCTCGCGCAGAGCCCCGCTGAGCCGGGATCATGACTGCCGGGAAATCCGGAGTCCAAGCCCGAACCGACGCAGCCACCCACGTTCAACTACTGCCCACGGGGAACGTGCCCGCGCCCCACCGCCCGGCAACACAACCGCTGCGAGTCCCCCGGGCCCGGGCTCGGCGGAGCGGGCGGGCTTCAGGAGAGGCCGTGCGCGGCCACCGCGCGGGGTGGGGCCTCCACGTTCCAGCCACACAAGCTTGGCGGGGCCCGCTGCGCGCCGCCGTGTCCGGGGCTGACGACTCTGCTCGGTTCCTTCTGGGGTCCGCGGTCTGAGTGTCCGGGTCTGACGACTCTGCTCGGTTCCTTCTGGGGTCCGCGGTCTGAGTGTCCACAGAGCAGCTAGTCCGCGTCGGTCATTGTGCCGGGGAGCTTATCCCTTCGTCTGACGACTGCCCGTGGAGCGCACACTGTGTCCGGCTGCTCCGGGCACCGCGGATGCAGCAGTGACGACCAGACGTCCTCCTCGTGCGCTTCTGTTCCCGCGGGGAGGACAAACGCCGCGTGAAACAAGTAAGGTGTGCGGCGCCTCTGAGGGCAGCGCAGGGCGGCTGCGGTGGGGCTGCGGCAAGGAGCGCCGGGCGGACTCCTGCGACACCTGCGACGGGCATTCCCGGCGAAGAGCGTGGGCCCGGAGACACTGCGCAACGGGACTGAGTTTGAAAGTGACCACCACGCGCAACTTCCGTGCGGGTTTCCGAGGAAGGTGTGCACGTCTGTACCCGCAACAGCCCTTCCTCGTTAAGAGCCGAGGCTGAGGGCAGGGCTTCCTGAGTGCTGGTAAGGAACGGAAAGGGTCACCTCCAAAGGACTTTTTCATTTACCATCGGAGGGTGAACCTCCCTCCCCCGTCAGTCCATGCGTACCCACTCCGGTCCTTATAATAGCTTCCCCGAGTCCCATGGGCTGTGCATGCCATTTCTTTCCCTGAACCCCTTGACACACACGTAGGATGTTTCCTTGTTGCCAAACCATGCTGCAGTTCACATCCTTATACCTATTCTTGTGTATTTTTATGAAGTCTGGTTCTAGAAGTGAAGTTGTTGGATCTAAGAATATGTTCACTTAAATTATGATAGAGACAGGGGTACCTAGCTGGTGAGGTCAGTTGGGCATCTGACTCTTGGTTTCAGCTCATGATCTCAGGGTCATGAGACTGAGCCCTGGGTCAGGCTCTGCACAGCAGGGAGTATGCTTGAGATTCTGTCCCTTTGCCTCTGCCCCTCCTCGCCACCCCCCATGCAGCATGCACGCTCTCGCTCTAAAAAAAAAAAAAAAAAATGGTTAAAAAAATTTTTTGATAGCTCAAACTGCCATCCAAAAAAACTTGTACCAATTGACACACTCACCAATGGGGAAGAGAAGTGCCAATTTCCCCATATTCTCCCCAAATCGAGAAACTATCTGCCGGTTTGGATGGGGGGAAAGTCTCATTGTTTTAACTGGCACTCTGTCGCCTAGCAGTGATGAGCATCCACTGATGACTTCTTAGTAAATGCATGTTTCTTTTGGCTTTGTAATTCTTATTTGGTATGTTCTAGGAAAGTAGGACATTTCAAGCTTGTTACCAGCCCCTTTCCCTGTATTCTAGTGCTGAATGCAGGTTATGTTCATGGGCCTGTCAGATGTCAGTAAGTGTGCTCAGCATGCCTTCTTGAAATAGAAATCTGCTCATTTTAAAGACCACTAAGTAAACTATTTTTTGAATACAGATTTATCGAAGGAAGAGGAACATTCGGAAGTACAACCATCTCTGGAAAATATTGGAAAACAGAGAGAGAGAAAAGAAGATCAAGAAAAGAAAACCACTTTAGTGAAAGAAGAAGAACAACTACCACCAAAAAGAATTCAAGTAACTCATCCTGAACGGGAAGGCAAGCAGGAAGACGACGCAGGGAAAGAAAAGTTCAAAAGAAGTCTCCAAATAAATGACACAGACAAGACACCTGGTAAAAATGCTGCTGCAAATATCAAGACACCCTTCAGACAGAGAAAGCATTATTCGTTCACAGAAGCCATTGAGAACCTGCATCACGGGCTTCCTGCCTCTGGCGGGCTGGTCAGCGTGGGTGTGACGAGAGGCAGCATAAGCACCAGCAGGCCTCGCGGTAACTCAGTAGAAGGCCTGAAGCCAGAACATTCTGTGAGTGGGTATGAACCCTCTTTTGGCAAGTCTTCCCGAACAAAAGCAAAAGATACTTTCAGAGATAAGAAAAACAGTCTGATGGAAGAACTCTTTGGGTCAGGCTATGTCTTTAAACATGACCAGACCAGCACTGCTGCTCCTCAACAGGCTGACGAGACTCTGGAAAGTAAAAAGACGCACCATCTACCTCCCAGTCAGGCCTCCGCCAGCAACGCTTTCGGAGATTCTAAAGTGACTATGGTAAATTCCATTAAGCCGTCTTCACCTACAGAAGGAAAAAGAAAAATAATTATTTAAATATAATCAATATCCTAATATATTCTGGAATGATATTCTTGTTCTTATGTGCCCTTAATCTCATAATGTTAGTGTGTGTCTGTGTGTGTTTCTGTACTTGAACTGACTTTGGATAATTAAGGTTTTATTATAACCTAATTTTAAAAATCCATTGTGTATTAGCCAATGACATTTCAAATATAAAACTGTATCTTTTTTCCCTGTAACTGAAACATGTCCATTATCTTTTGGAAGACTGACTTATTCCATGGCTTTAATATTCTGTGGGACTCCATGGCTCGTTACTCCAAGTCAGTCAGCCAAGGGTCACACATCTCACATATGTAGGAATGTTCGCAGCAATCGAATTTGTTTTAACTAAAAAACATGGCAGCAGCTTTGAAAGAGAAGATTCTATTTTTTAAAAAAACGCACAGTGATTACCAACAGTAGTTTTATGAAAATTATTTTTGAGTGTTCTCCAATTCAGCTAAACTGCCTTTGCGATGACTCTCTCCTTGTTTACACCTGAGACTCACTATTTTTATTTCTATTTGTTACATACCTATACCGTGTCCCTTTTCCTGTTAATCTTGCCATAAAAGAGCACCTGGGCATAAGAGTGTCCACTCCAGCGAGCTGCTCCATCCTAACACTCCACTGCACTGACAGCATCTCTTACTGGAACTAGACAGGGGCTGCACTCCCGACACTAATCATTTTACTTACCTTCATTTATTTTTAAGGGCAACTTACTTACAATGTGGACCATGCTATTTGCAAAGAGGTTTATGGATTGGTGTGTAATATTAGCACTTTAAAAAATTCAGAATAGTAAAATAAAACTTTTAAAAGAAAGTGAAAACCATGGTGGGAAAACAACTGTATTTAAAACCAAAGAGGAGGGGCACCTGGGTGGCTCAGCGGGTTAAAGCCTCTGCCTTTGGCTCAGGTCATGATCTCAGGGTCCTGGGATCAAACCCCGCATCGGGCTCTCTGCTCCGCAGGAAGCCTGCTTCCTCCTCTCTCTCTGCCTGCCTCTCTGCCTACTTGTGATCTCTCTGTCAAATAAATAAATAAAAAAATAAAAAGAAAAAAAAAATAAAACCAAAGAGGAGATAAACACCGTAAGGCCCTGAGAGAAACAAGATGGCGGGGAACTAGGAGGAGGCGCTGGTTCAACCTGTCCCCTAAAGTGAGATTACCTACAAAGGAACTCCGATCACCCATGAAATCAGCCTGAGATCAGAATTCTGAATGTCAGGATCTCTACGGGGGCAGAACACGCCAGTGGGCAGTCTTTTTTGTTTGTCTGTATTTGTTTGTATACTTCACAAACCTTACCTTGGGGCCCATTTGGGCTAAGCCTTCTCTTTTATCCTTCTTTCTTTTTCCTGCCTCTCTCTCTCTCTCACTCGCTCTCTTTTTCTGCTTTCTCTCTTTTTTTCTTTCATTTGGGTGGGGACTCTTGATTGCTCAGAAGCATTCCAGGGTGCACCTTCACTGCACCAAGGTCAATACATCCAGCTACAACCATTCAGCCAACTCTCACCAAAATGACTAGGAGAAGGAATGCCCAACAGAAGAAAAATTCAGAGGATGGGCCCTCTGCAACAGAGCTAATGGCTACCGACATA
>PISX010014101.1:14191-54347 GCA_004024625.1 Mellivora capensis | reverse complement strand
TGGGTGGCTCAGTGGGTTAAGCCTCTGCCTTCGGCCCAGGTCATGATCCCAGCATCCTGGGATCGAGCCCCATATCAGGCTCTCTGCTCGTTTAGCGGGAGGCCTGCTTCTCCCTCTCCCACTCCCCCTGCTTGTATTCCCTCTCTCGTTGTGTCTCTCTCTGTCAAATAAATAAAATCTTTAAAAAAAAAAAAAAAAAGACACTAACCTGAGCCTCTAACTTGGTCTTGGCGTCCACGCGATTGCTCTCACACAAGCGTTCCAACTCCTCCGCGTGCTTCACGGCTTTGCGCAGGCGAGACAACAAATGGAACCGTTTTCGGGGTTCGGTATTGGCTTCCTGCTTCAGCTGCATGGCATAGCTCCAGGCTCGTTCAGCATCCATCAGAACCAGAAGCAAATACCTCAATGAGAGAGAACAGGTAACCGAACAATGAACACCAGGAGCATCAGACTTGCATATTCCCCGAGGCACAATCCTCAGCTTCCGAACTTCTCCCTACACCCTCCTTGGCTTTCCTCCTCAGAACGACTGTTCTCGGGGCACCTGGGTGGCATAGCTGTTTAAGTATCTGACTGTTGGTTTCCACTCAGGTCATGGTCTCAGAGTCGTGAGATCAAGCCCCACATCAGGCTCTGCGCTCAGCGTGGAGTCTACTTGAGATTCTTTCTCCTTCTCCCTCTTGCCCTCCCACTCAAGCGCTAAAATTTAAAAAAATATTAAGGGGGGAAAAAAAAGGGAACTACTCCTCACAGCATCAATCATGGCACCCAACCATGGGTGTGGTAGGTGGCTAGAAATCTGAGGTGGAGCCTGATCACAGATCTCACTACTAAAAACACCTGCTACCACCTCAAACCTGGCAAACGCAGACACACTCTTCCCCAGTTTCAGCAAAGAGGCAGTCCAAGCACACGCTCTGGCCTCATCTTTGAATCAACACCTCCTCCACCCCAACCGAGCTGAAAACCAAGTCCTCCAGAGACACTGTACTGAAGTGGTCAAGAACAAGGCTCTCGAGTCAGGCAGAGCTGGAATCTCAGTGCCATCTGTCAGTAACTATGTGACACTGGACAACGTTACTAACTTGCTGTGCCTCAGAATCCCATTAGTGATACATGTAACACACTTAAACCAGAGTCTGGCACTTACTAAGGACTGAATAAACTAGCCACTTTATTTTTATACTGGAGAAACTCTGTTAACCTACTGCCTTGGTAAATCTTTCTTTTCTTTTTTTTTTTTTTTTTAAATTTATTTATTTATCAGAGAGAGAGAGCGAGCGAGCACAGGTAGACAGAGTGGCAGGCAGAGGCAGAGGGAGAGGCAGGCTCCCTGCCAAGCAAGGAGCCCGATGTGGGACTCGATCCCAGGACGCTGGGATCATGACCTGAGCCGAAGGCAGCCGCTCAACCAACTGAGCCACCCAACCAACTGAGCCACCCAGGCGTCCCTTGGTAAATCTTTCTTAAACATCAGCTTAATCTTCTCTCTTCAAAATGAAGATCTCATCATCACAGAGACCCTTCCTAACCTGTTCTCATCAGATTTAACCAATACCCTCTGCTGAATCCCATCCTGGGCTCTATGATCTAGTTTTCTGTGTCTCCATACACCAAGCTCCCAGCCTCTCTGCTGCCTGAACAGCAGCTAACTGTCCAGAGCATTATAATTCTTAAAGTACATTCAGACACCAAGGCATGCTGATTTCCCTCACACAGAAAGTTTTTGCCTCTCAGAAAGGTCCAGCCTCCTCAATGCAAGCTTCCTGGCTTCACTAGCAAAAACCCCCTGGGGCACCTGGCTGGCTCACTGAGTACAGCATGCAACTCTTGATCTCTGAATTGTGAGTTCAAGCCCCACACTGGGGGGAGACATTACTTAAAAAAACTAGGGACGCCTGGGTGGCTCAGTTGGTTAAGCAGCTGCCTCCGGCTCAGGTCATGATCCCAGCGTCCTGGGATCGAATCCCACGTCAGGCTCCTTGCTCGGCGGGGAGCCTGCTTCTCCCTCTGCCTCTGCCTGCCACTCTGTCTGCCTGTGCTCGCTCTCTCTCCCTCTCTCTCTGACAAATAAATAAATAAAATCTTAAAAAAAAAACAAAACAAAACAAAAAAAAAAAAACTAAATGAGGGGTGCCCAGGTGGCTCAGTCAGTTAAGCATCTGCTTTCAGCTCAGGTCATGATCCCAGGGACCTGGGATGGAGCTTGGCATCGTTGGGTCTTCCTGCACAGTGGGGAGCCTGCTTCTCCCTTTCCCTCTGCTCCTCTCCCCTCTCGTGCATGTGCACGCTTGAGCACGTGCACTCTCTCTTTCAAAAAGAGTAAGACAGGGGCGCTTGGGTGGCTCAGTGGGTTAAAGCCTCTGCCTTTGGCTCAGGTCATGATCCCAGGGTCCTGGGATGGAGTCCTGCATCGGGCTCTCTGCTTAGCAGGGAGCCTGCTTCTTCCTCTCTCTCTCTGCCTGCCTCTCTGGCTACTTGTGATCTCTGTCAAATAAATAAAATCTTAAAAAAAAAAAAAAAAAGTAAGACAAAACAAACACAAAAAACACACTTTACAAAAACAGGTGGCAAAAGGAGCAATTTGCCCCACAGGCTGAAATTTGAGGAACTGGCCTACAGACCTTTAATACATGTTGACAGACCAACCTTCTGCAAATGTTAAGCCTGGCTGCATTCAGCACTGAAACATGAAACTCTTCTGGAACAATTCACACACATATTTCTTTTACGATACGCGCATTTAAGCAAGCACTTACACACTGAAACTTGCACTCCAGAGCCCTTATCCAACATCCCATCAGGTTCTAACCACGGACTAGTGTTCAGCACTCAGCCCCAACTCCTGCTACCATTACTGAGCCTCAGTGTCCTCATCCTGTAACTGAAGAGCTGGCACAGTGGCTAGCACACAACTGTCCCATAAACGTATTAGCGAGGAGGATTTCGCCACTAGCACAGAGCAGTCCATACCTGTTATCAGTCAAAAGATCTTCAGTTACTTTTTTCCCTGTAAATTTGTGCCTGTTCCCCATCTTGAAGTTGAGTGTTTTCCGAAGACGTCTTTGTCTACGGGAACAGTAGCCCCTGAAGGAAAAAAACAACAACAATTCAGGCAAGCTGACGGTACGTTCCGTAGCAGATTCTGTAATAAAGTAAGGCCGAAGGTCTGCAATGTTCTACTTATGGTTACCACAGACAGCACACATCATCTTGCAACACTCTGTGAACTAAAACCTGCAGGGCAGTATGACTGGTGCCACCAGAAACGCATTTCAAACCTAACCTAAGGTGTCAGACGTCATGACTGTGGTGACCTCTGGGGAGGAAGGGTCTGTGATCAGAAGGAGCAAAAGGGGGACTTCTGGGATGCTGGTCACGTTGTCCAGTAATGTGTGCTGGTTACAGGTTGTGAAAAATTCATCTCTTTCTATATACTTTTCTGCATATAAATTATATTGCAATAAAATGGTAAAAAAAGAGGGGGCACCTGGGTGACTCAGTCGTTAAGCGTCTGCCTTCGGCTCAGGTTATGATCCTGGGGTCCCGCAACAGAGTCCCGTGTTAGGCTCCCTGCTCCACAGGAAGCCTGCTTCTCCCTCTCCCTCTCCCCCTGCTTGTGTTCCCTCTCTTACTGTCTCTCTCTGTCAAATAAAAGATAAAATCTTAAAAAAAAAAATTAGAATGGTAAAAGAAAAAAATCCTTCAATAAAAAAAGTATTTTTTTTAAAAAGGAGAGGTGGGGATGCCTGGGTGGCTCAGTTCATTAAGTGGCTGCCTTAGGCTCAGGTCGTGATCCCAGGGTTATGGGATCGAGTCCTGCATCTGGCTCCCTGCTCAGCAGAGAGCATGCTTTTCCCTCTCTCTTGACCTGCTGCTCTCCCTGCTTGTACTCTCTCTCCGTCAAATGAAAAAAATTAAATCTTTTTTTTTTTACAGATTTTATTTATTTATTCGACAGACAGAGATCACAAGTAGGCAGAGAGGCAGGCAGAGAGAGAGGAGGAAGCAGGCACCCCGCTGAGCAGAGAGCCCGATGGGGGCTCAATTTCAGGACCCTGAGATCATGACCTGAGCCGAAGGCAGAGGCTTTAACCCACTGAACCACCCAGGCGCCCCAAAATTAAATCTTTTTAAAAATTACAAAAATAAATAAAAATAATAAGGAGAGGGAACAGGGGCTCCTAGGTGGCTCAGTCAGCTAAGTGTCCAACTCTTGATCTTGGCTCAGGTCTTGTGAGTTTGAACCCCACACTGGCCCCATGCCCAGCATGGAGCCTAACTTAAAAAAAAAAAAAAAAAAAAAGGAAATGGAACAGGTAAAATAGAAGGGCAGAAAGCTGATTGCTTTCAGTGATGGATTCATCACTGAATCCATTGAGTGATGGATTCATCGTGGTATCATCTCTACATCTGCTTTTTGAAAATGTCCTTAATAATTAAAAAACCTCAAATCATAACAGTCTCCAACTAAAACTTGTTCGTAACTTCCCATCACGCCTACATTAACACCTGAACAAGTTATCCGGGCTTATAAGAAGGACCCTACCTATTCTGGTCCTTTAGTTTTTCCACTTCATCTTCTACCACTCCCCACCTTGCTCATGTCATCCCAGTGCTGGGGACCATTTATGTGACATGTGTCACTCCTTAGAATCTGTAGAATGTTTTGTAAAGTAGCACTTTTAAAAGTCCAGTACCCAGGAGCACCTGGGGCTGTCAGCTGAGCTTCTGCCTTTGGCTGAGGTCATGACCCTGGGCTCCAGCCCCACTCTGGGCTCTCCGCTCAGCTGGGAATCTGTTTCTTCCTCTCCCTCTGCCCCTCCCCACTAAAGCCTATTTCTTCAATATTAAATGGTTGGATATTTCTGCTTCCAAAGCACTGAATTATATTATAGATTAGGCATCTATTCTATTTTTAAGTCATATTAAATTCATTTTCTAAGGAAATTCCATTTCCTTGAAGGCTGTTACAAAGTTTACTGATAAATTATAATGATATCATAGAAATTCCCCTTATATGGGGTGCCTGGCTGGCTCAGTTGGTGGAGCATGTGGCTCTTGATCTTGGGGTTGTGAGTTCAAGCCCCACGCTGGAGGTAGAGCTTACTTTAAAATAAATAAAAAAATAACTGAAAAACTTTGCATTTAACCAAGACTCTGACGATATAATTAAGTTTAAAAATATATGTATTACCATAACTGCTTGCTACTTTCAGCAGAAGCCTCCAATGTGTCTGCAATATTGTGAGGCAAAATGGATAAAGAGGTTGGCTTCTTTTATTCACTGTGAAATTTTAAATTTGAAAAGTACATTTCGAGGACTCAATATAAGTTCAGAGTCAGACTTTCTATACTTTCTGACACAGCAAGGTAAGTGAGATATTAACAGAGGCAAACCAAGTCTGAAAATTCCACAATAATGTCCGTACATCTTACACGTGATACTGACCTATACCTCTGAAAATCGCCGTGCCGTAAACCATGCTGCTGCTGGGATTCCTTAATAATCTGAAGAACTAGAGCCACGATTAAGGAAAAGCTTACAAAGGTAAGAATCTAAATAAATCGAAACATATTCCCATTAGTCTGCATTTGTACCAAACCAGAGCACGTTAAACATTTCTGAATGCTTAGCACATTAACTACTGACTTCTTTCATAATCATTTTCAATAGCTATCTTGTCATAAGACAGGGCAAAGCAAATTAGAAAAAAACTGCCTGCCTGAACTATTACTTTCAAACTAAAAAAGGAGGGCATTATTAGCCACTGAGGATTACTGAAATTCAACAGCTTCAATAAAGTTGCTGGATTCTAACTACTGATTATAACTGGGGCGGTTCCCATTGATTTTCACCTGGACCCAGTATTTTACTTATTCAAGCGGACTCAGGTTATAAATGACGTGTACTACTCCTCTATTTGCATAACTTCCTACATCTGCCAAATCTAACTTTCCTTAACAGCTGTGACGCTGCATAAGCCTATGGTTAGCACATGCCAACCAAACTAGGCCACAGCTTGTATAAAAATATTAGTTTTGCTGGAGGCCTGGGTGGCTCAGTGGTTTAAGCCTCTGCCTTCCACTCAGGTCATGGTCTCAGGGTCCTGGGATCGAGCCCCGCATAGGGCTCTCTGCTCAGCAGGGAGCCTGCTTCCTCCCTCTCTCTCTCTGCCTGCATCTCTGCCTACTTGTGATCTCTGTCAAATAAATAAAATCTTTAAAAAAAAAATTCCTCTACAGACATGTCAAAATACTGAACACTAAAAGGACTATTTCAACTAAAAGGAATAAGAAGCTATAAGATTTGCAAAAAATCAAGGCAATTCTAATATCCATTTGGAACCAGATCACCAGTTCAAAAAGTAAAGCTCCAATCTCCTGAAAACCACATAAAGATGTCAAGCTAAACGTGTTATTTCAGAAATTCACCTACATTTTCTCCGTTTGTGGTTCACTTCAAAAAGCCACAAACTAGGGGCTCCTGGGTGGCTCAGCGGGTTAAAGCCTCGGCTTTCGGCTCAGGTCATGATCCCAGGGTCCTGGGATCGAGCCCCGCATCGGGCTCTCTGCTCCTCGGAGAGCCTGCTTCCTCCTCTCTCTCTCTCTGCCTGCCTCTCTTGCCTACTTGTGATCTCTGTCAAATAAATAAAATCTTAAAAAAAAAAAAAAAGCCACAAACTAAGTGTCTCAGGCATTCAGTTGTAATACACTCTGATGATGAAAACTACAGACCCATTCCACCAGATCAACTAAACGACTCTCAACAAGATTTAGTGCCCACAGGCCTACTAAGAAAGCTATACAAGGGACGCTTGGGTGGCTCAGTTGTTTAAGCGACTGCCTTCGGCTCTGGTCATGATCCCAGAGTCCCAAGATCGAGTCCCGAATCGAACTCCCAGCTCCATGGAGAGTCTGCTTCTCCCTCTGACCTTCTCCCTTCTCATGCTCGCTCTCTCTCAAGTAAATAAGTAAAATCTCAAAAAAAAAAAAATATATATATATATATATGAAATTATACCAGTGATGTTAAGCTACGTTTATATTCAAAACGGACAACAAGCTCTTCCTCAAAGTAATCATCTTTGCCTCCAGTGCCAAAGAATCAAGCTGTAATTTTTACTGTCCCTTCGACGGCTGTCTGACAAAAGTATTAAGGGAAAACGTCCCTAAGGCGGTTTCCTATCTTCAGCTCAGTGGGTCTAGAAGCTAAGACAGCAGCTCACTGGGTGGCCACCGTGTCATCCCCGTTACCAGCCCTCCAAACGGGGGAATACTACGGGGGAACTGCAGAAATCTGCCCAAAATCTCGGTGCCGCTTGAGACAAGAGAACGTTCCCCACCTGGAAAGCGAATGAGAAGCGAGAAAAGACCGGTCGAAATACAGACCCTGTAACTCTGAGTGCCAGAAGTAAGGTTGAGAGAAACCGCAACCCCCGGCCTCTCCTGCCCGGAACGTGCCGGGACCCGCCGCCTCTCCCGCCCCCGGCCCTGCACATCGACACGTAGTCATTGCGAGTTAGGCCCGATTAGTCTAGGATACTCTCCAAACTCAGGCTATCCCCGAATTCTTTGTTTGCCTTCGATCCAGCTGAAGGCCGCTCGTTTTCTTTATTTTCCTCTCCTCCGGCACCGCGTCCACCGCCGCTACCGCCACTGCCGCCCCCGCTGCCGCCGCCGCCGCCACCACCGGGAACCTGTTTCTCAGCAGCCATCTTGCCCCAGCGCCGCAGAGCCAGACGGGATAGAGGAGGCGGGACGACGGAGGCGGAAGAGAGCGATGCCCGCCCCGACGGCCTGACGGGATAGTGGCGGACTCCGCCATCGACGGCCCGGCCCGCGGGCGTGAGCCACTTGTTGGAGCGCGCCTGCGCGTGGGCTCGGGGTCCTGAGCCGCGGCGGGCGGGGCTGAGGGCTCGTTCACGCGGGGAGACCAGAGCTGTTGCAGTCTTTCCGGGGCAACCCCTCCTCTGGTCCCCCGAGGGCAGAGGACTAGGAAATGACCACCTCCTGCATCCCTGCACCGGGGGTCCAGCTCACGTCCCAAGCGGGCCTGAGGATTAAGAGCGGAGGCGGTTGGTTAAGGACTTGGGGTTTCAGGGTGTCTCCCTGCCTGGATACTCCGGAGATGCGGTTCCCACGTACCCACGTGAGGCGCTCCACCTGTGAGGGACTCCCCTCCGCGCTCTCCTCTGCTGCCCACCCTGAGAGAGCCATGGCCAGAGGAAGCGCTGGCCGGGTCGGGGATCAGCAAGTGGAGACCCGGTGTAGGAACTTCTGGAACTGCCGGGGACTTACGCCTCTGGACTTTGGAGCGAGGACTCCAGCAGTTCCGAGGGGAGAAGTGTTGAGGCGAGGGAGGCTGAGTCCTGCCTCTCCAGTCCTGGCTCCTCTCACTGGTTGGGAGATGTTGGGCAATGAACAGTGTCGCTCTAAACCTTTTCCCTTCTCTGTGAAATAGGGATAACCAATTAAGATGGTTTTTATGAAGATGAAATGAGGCAATGTAGGGGAATCTGGGTGGCTCAGTCGATTAAGTGGCTGCTTTCCGCTCAGTTCATGGTCTCAGGGTCCTGGGATCTGCCAGGGTCAGAGATGGGTTCCCTGCTCCAGGGGGAGTCTGCTTCTCCCTCTGCCCCTCCCCCTGCTCGTGCGTGCACACCTTCTCTATCTCAAATAAATAATATCTTTTTAAAAAAGATTTTGTTTATTTATTCGACAGAGAGAGAGAGAGAGAGACAGCAAGAGAGGGAACACAAGCAGTGGGAGTGGGAGAGGGAGAGGCAGGCTTCCCGCTGAGCAGGGAGCCCGATGTAGGACTCCACCCCAGGACCCTGAGATCATGACCTGAAGGCAGGCAGCTGCTTAATGATTGAGCCATGCAGTCGTCCTTCAAATAAATAAAATCTTTTTTTTTTTTTTTAATTTGACAGACAGAGATCACAAGTAGGCAGAGAGGCAGGCAGACAGAGAGAGGAAGGGAAGCAGGATCCCCACTGAGCAGAGAGCCTGATGTGGGCCTCAATCCCAGGACCCTGGGATCATGACATGAGCCGAAGGCAGAGGCTTTAACCCACTGAGCCACCCAGGCGCCCCAAATAAATAAAATCTTTTAAAAAAAGAAAAGAAATGAGGCAATTTAAAGTCTCTATTCCATATCACTAATCACTAGGGAAATGCAAATCAAAGCCACAATGAACTATCACACCCATTAGGATGATTCCTATTTTTATTTATTTTTGGATGGTTACTATTTTTTGTAAAGATTTTATTTATTTGGAAAAAAAAGATTTCATTTATTTGAGAGAGAGCCCACAAGTAGAGGGAGGGGCAGGGGAAGAGGGAGAAGAAAAAGAATAAAAATAGAATAGAATAGAAAAAAAGAATTGGGGGTGCCTGGGTGGTTCAGTCAGTTAAGTGGCTGCCTTCAGCTCAGGTCATGATTCCAGGGTCCTGGGATTGAGCCCCGCATTGCGCTCCCTGCTCAGCGGAGAGCCTGCTTCTCCCTCTCTCTCTGCCTCCCACTCTGCCTATTTGTGCTCTCTCTCTCTCTCTCTGTCAAATAAATAAAAATCTTTTTTTAAAAAAGGATTTTAGGGACGCCTGGGTGGCTCAGTTGGTTAAGCAGCTGCCTTCGGCTCAGGTCATGATCCCAGTGTCCTGGGATCAAGTCCCACATCGGGCTCCTTGCTCAGCAGGGAGCCTGCTTCTCCCTCTGCCTCTGCCTGCCACTCTGTCTGCCTGTGTTTGCTGTCTCGCTCTCTCTCTATGACAAATAAATAAATTAAAAAAAAAAATAAAAAAAAAAATAAAAAAGGATTTTAGGGGCACCTGGGTGGCTCAGTAGGTTAAAGCCTCTGCCTTCGGCTCAGGTCATAGTCTCAAGGTCCTAGGATGGAGCCCCGCATCGGGCTCTCTGCTCAGCGTGGAGCCTGCTTCCCCCTCTCTCTCTGCCTGCCTCTCCGCCTCCTTGTGATCTCTCTCTCTGTGAAATAAATAAATAAAATCTTTAAAAAAATAAAAATAAAAAATTTTTAAGGATTTTAAAAAAGGAAAAAGAAAAATTTTTATTATTAAAAAAGTAATAATAGCATGTATTTGTGAGGCTATGGAGAAATTGGAACCTTGGTGTGCTTTTGGTGCACATATAAAGTGGTACAGTCACTGTGAGAAACAGTATGACCATTCTTTGGAAAATTGAGGAATTATGATTTGATCTGGCAGTTCCATTTCTGTGTATATATTCTAAAGAATTGAAAGCAGGGTCTCCAAGAGGTATTTGTACATTCACATCCATACAAGCATTATTCACAATAACCAACAGATGGAAGCAACCCAGTGGCCCTCAAGGGATAAACAGAAAGTGGTATACCCATACAGCGAAATAATATTAAGCCTTAAAAAGGAAGGAAATTCTGACACAACCTCCAACATGGCTGAAGCTTGAAAATATTGTGCTAAATCAAGCAAGCCTGTCACAAAAAGACTAACATGGTATGATCCCATTTGTATGAGGTATCTACTTTGGTCAAATTCATAGAAAGTACAATGGTGGTTGCCAGTAGCTGGAGGCAGGAGAAATGGGGTAAATTCATTATTGTTTAGTGGATACAGAGTTTCCATTTTGCAGGATTAAAGAGTCCTGGAGATTGGTTGCAAAACAATGTGAATATGCTTTTTTAAAAAAATTTATTTATTTTGGGACGCCTGGGAGGCTCAGTGGGTTAAAGCCTCTGCCTTCGGCTCGGGTCATGATCCCGGGGTCCTGGGATAGAGCCCCGCATCGGGCTCTCTGCTCGGCGGGGAGCCTGCTTCCTCCTCTCTCTCTGCCTGCCTCTCTGCCTACTTGTGATTTCTGTCTGTCAAATAAATAAAATCTTAAAAAAAATTATTTATTTTGAGAGAGAGAGAGCGTGCACAAGTAGGGGGAGGGGCAGAGGGAGAGAGAGAGAGAATCTCCAGCAGACTCCCTTCTGAGTGCAGAGCCAGACATGAGGCTTGATTCCATGACCCCGAGATCAAGACCTGATCCAAGAATTGGACACTCAACCGACTGAGCCACCCATGTGTCCTTGCACATACTTAATATTACTGAATCCTACACTTTAAAATAGAGAAGATGGTGGGGCACCTGTGTGGCTTTGTGGGTTAAGCCTCTGCCTTCAGCTCAGGTCGTGATCTCAGGGTCCTGGGATCGAGCCCCGCATCGTGCTCCCTGCTCAGCAGAGAGCCTGCTTCTCCCTCTCTCTCTGCCTGCCTCTCTGCCTACTTGTGATCTTTTTCTCTCTGTCAAATAAATAAATAAAATCTTTAAAAAAAAATCCAAGATGGTAAACTGTAAATTTTGTGTATTTTACTACAATGAAAAATAAATCCTAAATAAGTTTCAGGGCACCTGGGTGGCTTAGTCAGTGGAGTGTGAGACTCTTGATCTCAGAGTTGTGGGTTCAAGCCCCAGGTTGGGTGTAGAGATAATTAAAAAAGATAAAATAGCTCTTTGCTGAGCTGGGAGCCTGCTTCTCCCTCTGCCTGCCACTCCCCCCAGCTGTGCTCTCTTTCTCTTTTTCTGACAAATAAATAAAATATTTAAAAGTAAATAAATAGAGGTGTCTGGGTGGCTCAGTCCTTAAGTGTCTGCCTTCAGCTCAGGTCATGATCTCAGGGTCCTGGGATCGAGACCCATATTGGGCTTCCCACTCAGTCCCCCTCTCCCACTCCCCCTGCTTATATTCTCCCTCTCTGTGTCAAGTAAATAAATAAAGTCTTTAAAAATAATTTAATTAATTTAAAAATACAAATAAATAAAAAAAATCTTAAAAAAAAAAAGTCTCCCAAATGTTCATCTACAAATGAATGGATAAATAGAATTGGTATAACCATACAATGAAATGTTATCCGGCCATAAAAAGCAATGAAGTACTAATACATGCTACAAAGCATATGAATCTTGAAAATATTATGCTAAGTGAATAAAGGTGCTCAGAAGACCACATATTGTGTGATTCCATCTATACAAAATGTCCAGGGGCACCTGGGTGGCTCAGTTGGTAGAGCATTTGACTTTCGGTCTACAGGGTCATGGGTTTGAGCCCCATGTTGGGTGTAGAGATTATTTAAATAAGTAAATAAACTCTTAAAAATGAAATAAAATCTTAAGAAAATAAAATAAAAAATATATATGAAATGTCCAGAATAGGCAAATCCATAGAGACAGAAAGTGATTGCCTGGGGCTTGGGGTGGAGGTCAAGATTGGAAATCTATGGCTAAAGGGCTCAGTTTCTTTGGGGAAGAACATTCTGAAGTTGATTGTTGTGATGGCTGCATAACTTTATGAATATACTTAAAACTAAATGCACCCTTTAATTGGGTAAAATGTGCAGTATGGGGATTATATTTCACTAAAGATTTTTAAGTCAGGTGGTGTTAGTCCTCTAGTCAAAACCCGGCAGTGGCTCCTTTTTTCACTCAGACTAGAAGCCATGTTCCTTGCAATGAAAAAAGCCCTACATGTCATGTCTGTCACCTCCTCTCCTGCCAATCTCTTCCTTATTCATCAACTCAAGCCATAGGAACTTCCTTACTTAGGGACACAGGAACACTCTGGCTTTGGGATCTTTGCACTGACTGCTCTGTCTGGAATGTTCTTCCTGTGGAATTCTGCTACTCTAGGTCCCTCATCTCCTTCAAGTCTTTGTTCAAATATCACTCACTTCCTAATGAGGTCTGCCTGGCCACCTTATTTATTTTAAATTTATTTATTAAAAAAATAAATTTAATTTATTTTCTTTTCTTTATTTTTAGTAGGTTGTTGCCCAGCGTGGAGCCCAGCGTGGAGCCCAGTGTGGGGCTTGAACTCACCATCCTGATATCAAGACCTGAGCTGAAATCAATGTCAGATGCTCTCACCGACCGAGCTACCCCAGCTACCAAATTTTAAATTGCACCATCTCCACCACCATGGTACTCCCAGTTCCCATACCCTAATCTATTTTTCCTGCAAGTACTTATCAATTTGTAATGGGTTAATAACTTCCTTGAGTTATGTTTATTGTCTGTCTCCTCTGCTAAAAGCAAGTTCACGGAGGGCCTTGATCTTTCTAGAGCTCATAGGTATATGCTAAGGACCCAGAACAATGTCTGGAAAGGGGTAGGTGCTTAATGAATGCTTACTGAATGAATGAATGGCAAGCGTCTCATAATTATGAACAGCTATTATCTTTCTATTTGGTGACCAGTCCGGCAGGGCAGGGGTGTGGATAAGAGTTCCCTGCCCAGGGGTGCCTGGGTGGCTCAGTGGGTTAAGCCTCTGCCTTCAGCTCAGGTCATGATCTCAGGGTCCTGGGATGGAGCCCCATGTTGGGCTCTCTGCTCAGCAGGGAATCTGCTTCCCCCTCTCTCTCTGCCTGCCTCTCTGCCTGCTTGTGATCTCTGTCTGTAAGATAAATAAATAAATAATCTTAAAAAAAAAAAAAAAAAGAGTTCCCTGCCCAAAGGAGGAAGAGTAGGGCTTCAGAGCTGAAATCCTGGGGTGGGGGGTGGAGAGGAACAAGAACGTTCCACACTGGGACCCAATGAACAGGGCAGGGAAAAGTGAAGCCAAGCTCAAGCTACAGTGGCAGCCGGTGGTGATTTTCAGAGGTGAACACGGAGGGAGGAATGTGGGTCATTCTATAGAAACAGCAATGGTTCTGAGTCGCAAGGGCTGAATGCTTAATATGTCAAAATTAGAAACAATTACTTGTTTTATTGCAACCTAAACACCCTCATGGCCATGCCGGAAAATGCTCCCGGCGACGGAACTCTGCTATCTTGTATTTCCTTCATGTTTTCCCTTTTTGGATATCTGACTCGGGCAAGGAGACAGGAATTTGATTCACTGAGTGAAATTCAGCTCACTGGCTTCAGGCCACACATCTCATTCCATGCTCACCAGAGCCCTCCAGGAGGAACTGTGATCCCACAGTACGGAGGCCCAGCGCCAAGGACAGAGACTGGCACACAGAAGGGGCGCGCGGCCCGCGGCAGTGCCGTCCCCTTCTCAGGTGTGGAAAGCCGCGGCCCCTCCGTCCACCCGCGTCCCTTGTCACCTGCCCGCCACCCTTTAGGGGGGGCCCCCCAAGCCAGCCCCGGGAGGCCCCGGGCGCCGGCCAGGCTGCCGGAGAGGTCTGCGTGGTCCCAGGCGGGCGCTCCCGGCTCCGCGGCGCACACTCAGGCCCCGGGGTCGGTCCCTCCGCCGCTCCCGCGTTCAGCCCCGAGGTCGGTTCGCCGCTGAGCAGCGCGGCACAGACCGGCTCCGGGGCTGGAGCTCGTGGACGACGCGGGCGGGCGGGGGAGCAGGCACCAGCGCGGCCCCTGTCCCCCGCGTGGGCCACCGCACAGCCCTTCCCCCCGCGCGGCTGGGCGCTGCGGGGCCCATCCCACCCCTCCGGCTGCTCGCTCCTCCCCCTGACCCCGGCGCACCCCCACCTCCCGCCCCAGCCAGGAGAGACTCGCTCCGCCCGCAGCTCCCGCGACTCGCGCGGGGCGCTGCAGCGGCTGGAGCCGCGGGAGCTGCGCGCTCGCCAGAACTCAGACGGCGCCAGGAGCCCGGGCAGCCTCGGGGTCGGGGGCGCCATGAATGGCTCGGGTGGCCCCGGGGCCGAGGACGCGAGTGAGGCGGGCGGCAGGGACAGCTGGCAGCCCGAGGCCGTTATCGTGCCCATGCTGTTCGCGCTCATCTTCTTGGTGGGCACCGTGGGCAACGCGCTGGTGCTGGCCGTGCTGCTGCGCGGCGGCCAGGCGGTGAGCACCACCAATCTGTTCATCCTCAACCTGGGCGTGGCCGACCTGTGTTTCATCGTGTGCTGCGTGCCCTTCCAGGCCACCATCTACACGCTGGACGGCTGGGTGTTCGGCTCGCTGCTCTGCAAGGCCGTGCACTTCCTCATCTTCCTCACCATGTACGCCAGCAGCTTCACGCTGGCCGCGGTCTCCCTGGACAGGTGAGCGCGCGCCCTGGCGGCCCCGGGGGCGGGAGGGGGTGGTCAGGCACCCAGGTGAAGAGAGCGGGACTCGAGGCTCAAGGGGGGGGGGGGCGCGCAGAGAGAAAAAGGACACTAAGAAGGCAAAGGGACGGGGAGAGAGTGGAAGACAAGCAGGAGTGGAGAAGGAAAGAGAGGAATAAGAAATAGGGGGCTGGGGTGTCCCTCCGTTAGGTGCGTCCTCGACTCTCCAGCGCCGCCGGCGCCCAACCAAGCGCAGCGTTTCCGGGCACATTGCGGTTTTGCGTGTTTCGTCTTGTTGGAGCCCGGTGCCCCTGTGAAGCTGGGATGGGAGGGATTACTGTGCCCAATATACAGATGAGATCGAGTTCAGAAGCGACTCCTTCAGGCTCTCCCTTCCTGTAATCGTGTGCGTGGAGCCAACGATCTGTCTCTTGGCGTCAAACTCAGGCGCTTCCACCTCTCTAGCCTCGAGTCCACGGTTTGCTGGAGGCTCGGCGCAGTCTTCTCTGGTCCTGATTGCGGAATTTGGGTCCTTCGCAGGAGCCCACGCCAAAGTTCAAGGGAACACGCCTGAGGGTCCCTAGACCCCCTATCCCCTTCTTGCCCCCCACCTTCAGGCCAAGAGAGAGGGGAGGTCCAGAGGGTCTCCTTTATCGTCCCCGTTGGAGCTTGGAAGGACACCTGGATGACTCCTGGGGAGGAAATCTGGGACTGACTCCAGTATCTCCCAGGCCCCTTCTACCCCCACGTCCTCCTGACCTCCCCGGGACAGGCAGCGAGGTGAGGCCACCTCCCCCACATAGCCCCCAGTTCCACTGAGCACGGAGTGTGTCGGTTCTGAGAGCGCTGGTGGAACCCATAGAGCGGCGGCTTTTCTAAGGAATTCCCTCGCAGTACCTGGCGATGTCTTCAGGCTGTCCGCTACAGCCTCAAGGCGCCTGGGACCTACGTCTCTGGGCACCATCACTGGTGGGTAATCGTAGCCTCCCGGAGCTCCAAGGCACCTTGGGGTGCCTTCCCGGGTGGAGTGTGACTGTGGTCATGGAGCAGATGAGTGGCCTACACGTTCGCCTTGTCGTTCCTGCTGCCCCGTCCCGCCCCACATCTCAAAGCAGCTCCCAGCGAGTGCGGTGCGACCTGTGCCCTAGAGACCTTCCGAGAGAGACCTTCCGAGAGAGAGAGAGAGAGAGAGAGAGAGAGGGTTTCGAGGTGTAAGGGTCCGGCCCTACCCCCGCGAATCCACCTGTTCACCCGTCTCCCTTCCTGGCCCGACGCACAGGTATCTGGCCATCCGCTATCCGCTGCACTCCCGCGAGCTGCGCACGCCTCGCAACGCGCTGGCTGCCATCGGGCTCATCTGGGGGCTGTCGCTGCTCTTCTCCGGGCCCTACCTGAGTTACTACCGCCAGTCGCAGTTGGCCAACCTGACTGTGTGCCACCCGGCGTGGAGCGCGCCGCGCCGCCGCGCCATGGACCTCTGCACCTTTGTCTTCAGCTACCTGCTGCCCATGCTGGTGCTCGGCCTGACCTACGCGCGCACCCTGCGCTACCTCTGGCGCGCCGTTGACCCGGTGGCCGCCGGCTCCAGCGCCCGGCGCGCCAAGCGCAAGGTGACGCGCATGATCATCATCGTGGCTGCGCTCTTCTGCCTCTGTTGGATGCCCCACCACGCGCTTATCCTGTGTGTGTGGTTCGGCCGCTTCCCGCTTACGCCCGCCACCTACGCACTGCGCATCCTCTCGCACCTGGTCTCCTACGCCAACTCCTGTGTCAACCCCATCGTCTACGCGCTGGTCTCCAAGCACTTCCGCAAGGGCTTCCGCAAGATCTGCGCGGGTCTGCTGCGCCGTGCCCCGCGTAGAGCCTCGGGCCGCGTGTGCATCGCGGCGCCGGGCACCCGCGGCAGCAGCGTGCTGGAGCGCGAGTCCACGGACCTGACGCACGTGAGCGAGGTGGCCGGGATCTCCGCCCCTGTGCTGGCGACCCTCAGCAGCCCGGCCTTGAGCCTGGTACCCGGCCGTCCTGGCGGGACCAAAATGCCCCCAGCGGCATCCCGACAGTTAATACGACCTGAGGACACTTAGCGCGTAGGCTTTGGTGTTAAAAGGATTGGAATGAGAGGTCGGGGGATCGGGGAGGGAATTTCATCTGTTAATAAAATACGAAAACTTTTTTTCCCATGCAGTCAGGCGCTGTGTCTTGGCATATCTTATGAGGCTCTGTGGTCTGAAGCCTCTGGGACTTCACAGGGGAGCTCCGGTTGCAGGGGTGCACGGTGCTTTGCTGATCCACAGGGAAGGAGGGTGGCCCAAACGGAAGGCAGCCAAGTGAAAGTCCTCCAGAGAAATCCCGGAGAGAGGTCAGAGCAGGACGACCCAGGACCTCTGCCGTGGCCATCCAGAGGCACTCAGCATTTTTCTCCTGTTTTTGTTTTTCATTTTCTTTTTTTAAAAGATTTTGACAGAGAGCTCACAAGTAGGCAGAGCAGCAGGCAGAGAGAGGGGGAGAAGTAGGCTCCCTGCTGAGCAAAGAGCCGGATGTGAGTCTCAATCCCAGGACCCAAGCCGAAGCCAGAGGCTTAACCCACTGAGCCACCCAGGCGCCCCCCACGCAAAGTGTTTGTAGGTCACGGAACCAGTAGCCACCTATACGTGGGACAAAAGCAGGCGCGGAGTGTTTAAGGGCCGGGATAAGTGGGTTGATGGCCAGGCGCAGACACTATGTGTGTTCCCAGGAACACTGATGTGCCAGCAAGTGGTGGGTCCCTCCCTGCTCCTGGCTCTCTGGGGCCCCTTCTGAGCGTCCCCAGCCCGATCCGTGCCCACCCACTTTCAGCCTTGAGGTTTCCTTCTCTCGCTTCAGCTGTATGGGGTCAGGTCTGCATTTCCAAAGGGCCAGGAAAGTCGCCCCCTCCCCCACCAGTCCTCATCCAGGGCCCCCAGGAGCAGTTCTAAGTCACCGCTAAGCTGGAGCGGTAATGCTACAGGGCTCTGCTCCTGAGCTAGCCTCTACCCTGCCCTAGGTTTGCCCCACTCCTGGAGTTCTTGAGCCTTTCAAGGCTTTTTACATGAAATCAGTTCAGTGTTTGAGGGGAGGCAGGAAAACTCTCAAAGGCGCACAGACCTCACGATGTTGAGAGCAGGGCACTTACACAAGAGCTTGACTAATAGTTATTAATAATATTAATATATATATTATATATATAATAATAATAATAATCAGGTAGGGACCCGTTACAGAAACACAGGAAGCCCCGTGGCATCTGCCCAGATCAGAAGGACTGAGTTGGGGAAAGGGAGGGGTGTGTGTGTGTGTGTGTGTGTGTGTGTGTTTGTGGGGTGGAATCTGTGCCTGCCCTGTCCTCTTGGCAGTCTTTGAAAGGGGCAGATTCCAGGTGGTGGAAATGGAGCGGGGCAGGGAAGCCTAGGCAGGTGCAGGGTGGGAGGGTTGGGTCCTGTGCTTTGTCTTCAGGTGTTTGCGGAACCCCGGGGTGGGACGCCAGCTCCAAGGGCCCAGAGCCTAGCACAGAGCACCTGCCCCTAACTGCCCAGTCCCCCAGAGAAGCAGCTGAACTAAGGCTGCAGTTTGAGCTCTGCGGCTCCATCCAGCCTTCCAGGCAGCCACTGACCATGGCCTTGCTGCTCCTGCTGCTCCATTCGGCCTTCCTCAGGCTCAGCTCTCAGGGGCCCTTGGTCCAGGGGCGTGGCTTTCGCTCACCAACAGTTGGTAGGTGGAGAGTGTACTTAAGCTTTGGGATTTGGATCCCAGGGGACCCACCCAAATGACCTTGACCTCCTCAGCTTGGCCATCCTTCTTCGACTTCAACTGGCCCCAGGAGGTTCAGGAAACCATCCAGATTCCAAACAACGGGAGTGCACCCCTGCTCGTGGATGTGCAAGTGTTCGTGTCCAATGTATTTAACGTGGTAAGTGTCCTCTGGCCATGGAGGGAAGCAGGGCCCAGGTGCTGAGTTGGGGATGGGCCAGGACAGGGGGGCTCCTGCCTTCTCTTGTCCCATAGTGCTGACCCCTGGGTGACACACTGCCCCCTCCCTCAGGACATCCTGAGGTACACAGTGTCCTCCACGCTGCTGCTTCGGCTGGTGAGTGCCCGGGAAGTGCAGGGAAGGTGGGATGGGAGAACCTTCTCTTTGTCCAGCTCAGAAGTACCGGTCTTCATCAAAGCCAAGCCAAGTGGCTTGTATATATATATGAGAGTGGGAGGTTTAGTGGCTTCTTTATGTCCCCAGTCCTGGCTGGACACTCGCTTGGCCTGGAACACAAGTGTCCATCCACAGCACGCGGTCACGCTGCCCTGGGACTCACTCTGGACTCCGGGCCTCACTATTCAGGAGGCGTAAGTGAGGCGAGAGTTCTCAGGCCAGGAAGCCCCCTCCCTGGTGGCCCACAGACCACAGGCATACCCCTCTGCCTCTGTCCCCCTCACCCTCCTGGAACGGGCATGGCAGGAGAGGGCCGCTGGGCCAGGCTGGGGTCTCCCCTACCTCCCCCTTCTGAGAAATGGCCGAGCCTCCAGCTGTGCTATCTCCCCCCACCAACAGGCTTTGGGTGGACTGGCAGAACCAGAGCCCACAGGCCCGAGTGGACCCCGACGGCCACGTCGACCTGTATTTGGCCCTCACCACGGAGACCAACTGTGACTTTGAACTCCTCCACTTTCCCAGGGACCAGAGCGACTGCAACCTCAGCTTCTATGCTTTCAGCAACACTGGTGCTGGCGGGACAGGAGCTGGGAGGGGGGGGGAGTCTCCAGCGGACATCTGACATGGGGGCAGCCAGCCTGTGTTCACACCGGTCCACCCTAGGCTTAGGGGAGCTGGAGAGATCCTAGAGCAGACAGCACACTTCTCCCGTGCACCTCCCAAACAGTGGTCCGCCTCCCAGCTCTCCCCTGCTCCGGGCTGCGGCCCCCCCACGGCAGCTGCCCTCAACGGCTGGGCTGCTTGGGTCAAGCCCAGAGCCTGAGGCTACTGCAGCCACCCAGTAACTAGCCCACAGACCCACCGGTGACGTCCAGCTTGGCCCAGAACCCCCATCCTTGCCTCATATCCCTCTCCCCTGGGAACTACTACAGATGCCGCCCCCGAGGCGAACATCGCGAACATCGCAGGTGTGAGCGGATATGCTGGTGGAAGAATCCAGACCACGTCCCCCTCCAAGAAGTGGGGCCAAGTGCATTTAGTTGCACAATGAAAATTCACCTCTGAATCTTAGAAGGCCCTTCCCCTGGCTGGAGAGAATGTGGGGGGATGCCGGGCCCGTGCACAGAGTGTGTTCACCTCCTGGTGTGCCTCCAGCTACCATCAGAAGTCTCCCTAGTCCCTGGCACGTACTCCCAGAAAGGGGGGGGCGGGGCCATCTCCTTCCTCCTTCTCCACTCTCCCCTGCCTCCTTCCAGTGCTAGAGCTAGAGTTCCGGGCCCGCGCAGTGAATGAGATCGTGAGTGTCAAGAGGGAATATGTCGTTCAGGACTTGAAGACCCGGGTCCCACCCCAGCAGCTGGTGCCCTGCTTCCAGGTGACGGTGAGTCGGGCATGGCTGACAGAGAGCTGGTGGGGGGAGGGGACATAAAGCTTGTGGTCAGAGGCCGAAGTGCCGCCTTTCAGCCTCCCAGACCCCATGTGCCCTCCCACAAAGCCCTGTCTTCCTTCCAGTTGCGTCTGCAGAACACAGCGCTGAAGGCCATCATAGCTCTGCTGGTCCCTGGGGAGGCGCTGCTGTTGGCGGACATGTGTGGGGGGCTGTTGCCCCTCCGGGCCACCGAGCGCATCGCCTACAAGGTGACCCTGCTCCTGGGCTACCTTGTCTTCCACTCCTCCCTGGTGCAGGCCCTGCCCAGCTCCTCCTCCTGCAACCCGCTGCTCAGTAAGCCTTGCCCCCCTCACCTGGCCCTGGGGGGGTGGTGCTCTGCCAAGCTCCTGGGGCACGAGGGGTGCAGGCCTGGCCCTGACCTCTCCTCCCACTGCCTGCAGTTTACTACTTCACTGTGCTTCTGCTGCTGCTTTTCACCAGCACCATGGAGACTGTGCTGCTGGCCGCACTGCTGGCCCGAGGCAACCACAGGGCCCAGAGCAGCCCCGGCCCAGCCCCGAGAGAGGAGGACCCAGGGCCACGTCCTGAAGGTGGGCAGGGACCGCTTCCCGGAGCAGGGGTAGAGTGAGGAATGAAGCCAGGAGCAGAGCTGGCAGGCTGCCCACTAAGGGCTGAGGCCAGGGGTCCCTAGGCTGGTTAGGGGCTCCGTGCCTTCACTCTGCTGGCTCCGCTGTGTCTGTCCTTGGAAGACGAAGGTGTGGAGCAGGGAGCCAGGATAGCTTCCCTAAGGGCCCAGGTGACTTCAAACTCCCGGAGATAACCCTATGCCCCTCGCAGCCTCTCTACAGGGGTGCTTCTTCAGCTCCAGATGGCCTGAAATGGGCCAGACCCCAACATTCATCGGTTGTAAAACTAAGGAAGGGAGAGATATGGGCTGACAGTCCCCAGGGTTCGCCCTCCTGCTCTGGGCCAGCATGCTGGGTGAGCCCTGAAAAACTGCCTGCCTCTTGCCCCACCAGAAGCTCCCGGAGTGAAGGGGTCGAGAAGGAGCTGGGCTGAGGCCGCTGACCACATCTTCTTCCTGGCGTATGTGCTGGGCGTAGCGTGTAGCCAATTCTCCTTCATTGGATTCTGGATGTGGGCGACATGCAAGTCTGACCCAGCCCCTGGCGAGGCCATACCCCACGGTGGGCAGCCCAGGCTGTAACAGGGCCCGGCCCGGGGCTGCAGGGGGAGGTTCATGACAGGGTCTCTGGAGAGAGGAGGAGGGAAGACGACTCTCTCCCCTAAGCCCGGAGGATCCCAGGCCACCCCGAGTTCTTCCTTCTGATCGCAGGCAAGCAGAGTGTGAAATAAACCCATCACCCTCAAGGGTCTGTCTTTGCTGGGCTCAGCTGCTCGTTCTTGTCCTAAGTCGGTGGGGCTGCCACTTTGTGCCCAATCCCCACTACACTCCTGAATTTGTCACCTACCACTGCGTACCAGTCATTTGACCCCCATTTCTGCAACTACGGTTGCTCTGCCTTGGGCCCGGGGGCACTGGGCACCAGGGACAGGGGCCTGGGTCAGGCCAACTCCTTTTGCAGTGTGCGGGAACCCCGGAGGCGCGGGGAGAGGGCACTCCTGCTCCAGCACCTGGGGGATGCCTGGGAGGCAGAGCACCCCGGATTCTCAGGACCACAGGTGATGGGGAATACATTTTCTGCACTCAATCTGTGACTGGATCAATCCTGCTTGCTTTTTCTCCATGCCCTCTGGCTGCACTGTGGCCTGCCCCTCTGGGCCCTACCCACGTTTCTGGGCTAGAGGGGGCATTCTCCACCCCGAGCTCTGACCTGGGCCGGAGGTAGGCTGTTTGCCCTCCTGCTCTTGTACACATCAGGGAGCCGTGGCCCTTCGTCTTTCTTCTCTGTCCCTTCCTGTCTGGAAGCCATCACATGGCCCATGCAGGCTCAGGGTCAGGAGTCCTAAGGTGGAAAGGAACCCAGCTATTCTGAGAGTGCTGGTCTGGGGGGGCTCCAGGAAGAAACACAGACCAGGACTCGAGGGCTCGGGGACAGGGCTCTGGACTGGGGAAGGGGTGGAAGAAAGTCCCTCTCCCATGGGATGTCAAACTCACCAGGCCCAGAGGCAAGTTAACACTGATTTATCTGTCCCGTAACATGGCTGCTCCGGCAGAGCCAGGCCGGGGCCACAGGAGGCTCGGGCAGAGCCAGGCGGGGGCCGCAGGAGGCTCAGGCGGACGTGTCAAAGAGGCGGTCGATCATGTCGCCCACCTGCTCCACACGGTACTTGATGTACTTCTCCGGGTTCTTGGTGAAGGGCACGCTGCCATACCTGGCCAGGCGCTGAGGTCAGGGGCAGGCTAGCAGCCTCCCCAGCTCCACCTCAGCCCAAGGCACCTCTGCAGCGTGCCCCTGAGTGATGCCCCTGTCTGGCCCCAGAGCAAAGCCCAAGGCACTGGCCCTGTCATCCACACCCACACGCCCCTCCGTGTTTTCTCGAAGAAGCACAGTGCAGAGACCCAGCAGGGGAAGTGAAGGGCACAGGGCTGGGGAGGTGCAGGCAGAGGGCTCACCTGTGCAGAAAGGCCCCATAGGTCTCCCTGACAATGTTTTTCTGCGCTTGGCGAATCTTGTCTCTCTGCTCCATGTCAGGAATAGCCCAGGCCTTCTGGATCTTGCACAGTTCTTCAAGGCCATCATTGAAACCCTGGCCGCCAAAAAAGGTGGAAATAGAAGCGACCCAGCGACAAAGACTCCAGGCCCGGGTCCCTGCAACAGCAGCAGGGAGCCATGGAGGGGAGGGGACCCCCACTCACCTTGAACCGCTCCTTGATCATCTGCCGCTCCTTGTCCCTCAGCTGGGGGAGGTGAGAGAGGGCAGAGAAAGTGTTCCTCAGAGCAGAAGCCCCCGGGCACTGGCTCCTTCCCCAAATGCCTGAGCCCAGCCCTATCTCCTGCCGCTGTGGTGTCCACAGGCATCCTTCAGTCTTCCCAGCGGGATGCTTGTCCATTTTATCCCAGAGACATGACAAAAAGTATCACACCTGCTAGACACCCCTTCCCAGCCCAGGCCTTCTGCGCACCTTGACTCCTGGTTGGAAAACAGGTAGATTCTTCTCAGCGATGTAGTCAGTCACCTTTAACCAGCTGCCGGGTGGGGAGAGAAGCAGAAGGCAGAGCAGGGACAGCTCAGGCTGCTGCTTCCCAGGGGCTGGTTTGTTTTGTTTTTTACATCTCTGGATCTATTAGGGGAGGGGCGCTCCCCAATCATTAGAGTCACAGCTAAGCAGAGCACAACTGAGATTTTTCCTTGGGAAAAGAAAATGCTGGGGCTGGTGGCTTTCAAAACTAAGAACAGGAAACAGAATTCGATAAACTGAACAAACACTAGTAGCTACACTTCACATCGATCTCCTGGAGAATAAAGAAGCAGACGAGAAAGGAAGGAGGGAGCAGAGGACGGACAAAGCGAGGAGGAGGGAGACCACTCACAGGAAGAAACCCCAGGGGAAACACACAAACCGAGGAAGGACAGGGATGAGGAGCAGTGGGAGCGCAAGTTCAAGTGCTCTCGCGACCTTGCTCTTCGCCTGGGCTCATGTCCCCACACCGGTGAGCCAGCCTCTCGATTCTTCTTAGCCTGCACCCGTGGCACCCCACCCTCCGGAGAGGCTGCCTTAGCAGCCCCCAGGGAGCAGGTGGTGGTAGAGCGGGGCTTCCCTCTCCATCCTGTCAGTGTGGTTAAACAGCAAGCGGAGGACTGGGCCCACAGGGGAGCACTCCCTCACCCCCGATGCACTCTGACTGAAGCTGGGGTAGGAAGAGTGAGTGAAGGATACGAGCCTGGGGGTGAGGGGAGGGCGCGGCGGGGCCCACCTGCGCTGGTAGGTCTGGATCTGCTGCTCAATGTGCTCCCGATAGGAGCGCTCAGCAGTCTTCTGGGTCACGGCCACCAGCTGGATCAGCTCGGACCTGGGGCAGGGTGGGGTGGGGTGGGGCAGGGCCCAAAGGCTGCTGGTCTCCACAGCAGCACCCGCGGGGCCTGCCCCACACCGCCCCAGGTCCTGGGACTCCAAGGGGCAAAGCGCTGCCCTCCCCACCTGGCCCGGCAGAGGGCACAGGTGGCCCTGGAAGGGCGGGGCAGGTGGGAGCCCCTGGTGCAGCCACTCACTTCTCCAGGGCCTTGAGGATGTAGTTGTAGTTGTTGTGCAAGAAGATGGCGCTCAGGGCCGGGTCCTCATACACCTTGGACTTGCTCAGGAGGTTCAGCTGTAGGTTGCCCAGGACCTTACCTGCACGGGGAGGGTGTAGCGACATCCGCGGGCAGTCTGACCAAAACCACCTGATCCCTGGCCCTTGAACCAAGTCCAGCCCTTGTCCTTGTCCCTTCTAACCTCAGACTCCACAAGCCTTAGGAGCCCTCTGCCTGGCCCTGCTCAGCCCCGCAATGGGAAGTTAGGCTACAATTCCCCAGGTCACGGAGGGGGCTCGGGAGTGGTCGGGGAGCAGCAGGAGGGCACAAAGGAAGGGAGGGAAAGGCGGGAAGGTGGGCACGGGGGTTGCCGGCCCGCACTCACAGATATAGGTGCTTAGCAGACGCTTGCTGAACTCGGAGCTGTAGCTGGTGGCAGAGGAACTGGTCTCTGGGAGGAGAGAAGGCCCGTTACTGAGGCCGGTGCAGCAGCCAGGACCCTCTGGCCTTCCTTCAGCCCTGGAAGCAGCTGTGCAAGGCCTGGGAGGGGCCCCCGAGCCTTCCTCAGGCAGACTGGACGCAGAGGCGCTCAGGGTGGGGGTGGGGGGTGGGGCTGCTGAGCTGCTGGGCTCCTGCTGCTGCAGGGAGAACTGCCTCAGCCTCTTCCTGGAACCCAGGGCAAGCCCCCCTCCGGTGACGGTGAAGGTTAATGAGCTGGCCCGTGATCAGCGGGAAGGCTGGCAGGACAGGAGTGGTATGCCTCCTGCCCCTCAGCCCCGACTCATGCCGGGTGCTATTTACTCCCAGGCCCATTTATCCCATTGTGGGGTCCCCTCAGCCCCTCCCCCTTGTCCCCCACTGGGCTCCTCTGCACCAGCAGGAGGGTGGTGTACACGGAAGGAGGGGGGAGGCAGGTGCTGGGATAGCCTGGGGGGGGGGGCGTAGGCTCGGTGCCACCTGGATAAGCTCAGGGACAGAAAGTGGCCCTGCAGGGAGCTGAGAGAGTTGGGAGCACCCCGAAGAAACTCATGTCCCCCCGACCCCCGCTCCCCACTAGGTCCTGAGTCTCTAGATGCCTCCATCCCCAAGAAAACTCAGCCATGGGGTTTCAGAGGGGTAGGGTGGGGCTGCAGAGCCCTGCTGCTTACCTCGGGGGTCTAAAGGAATATTGTATGTGTCCCCAAGAACTACGGAGTGAAAGGCAGTGCACTCAGAGGGGAAGGGGGAGAGACAAAGAAGGGAAAAAGACGCAAAGTGCAAACACAGGTTAGAAACCATGTCCCCAGAGTCAAGCAGACCCCTCCCCGTGACAGCCAGAACACAGACAGCAAGACACACCCCAGCTGGACCCCTGAAGGTCAGGGAGCACGAAGCCAAGTGGGAATCTGGAGAACTGCAGGCCAGAGGCCGCTCCTGTCCCCCTCGCCCCCAAAATGGAGGGAGGGGGTGGGCCCGGGGACCCAAATAAGTTGGGTTGGGTCTCGGTACTCAGAAATGTCAACCTCCTTCCATGCCAACCTCCCCAGCTCCAGTGCCAGGGCAGCGGTCAGTGGGAAGACACCAGGCCGGCCCTGAGACAGCAGCCCACAGAACGATCAGCTGTGTGACTAATGGGGAGGACAGGCGAACACAAGAGCAGGTGGAGAAATGTGGAAGGTGGGGCAAGGCAGGTCCTTTGAACCAGGGAGTGCCGCTCTCCAGAGCGAGGATGGTGGAAGGAGTGAGAAGGGAGGGAGGTCGGGTGAGAAAAGGCACAGTCAGACCCCACTCCACCAGGTGGGGTTATCTCTCCCAGAGGTGACCAGTCACCCCATGTCTCCAGACAAGAGGGAAGAGTCAGGGACGGGTAGAGGGCCCTACTGGGAGATGCCAAGTACCTTGGGAGGCCAGCATGGCCCCTGCTGTCTCTTGGAAGTCTAGGAGCTGCTGTAGGAAGAGGATGGCCTGTGTGGGGAGAAAACAGGTCCAGGAAGAAGGTCAAGGGCAGGACCTCAAGGTCGAGATCACCTCCCAAACACACCCCCTCGGACCATTCCACGGCAAGTGCAGGGCCAGGGGTCTGCCACATGAAAAGGGCGGTTGCAAGCTTCCTGCCCTACTGGAGACTCAAGGACTTTGCCATCCATCCTGCCACCAACATGCTGGCTCTGGGATAGGCCGGGCCCCTTTCCCTCCCCAGGTGACCTTGGGCAGCACCTACGTTGCTTGTGAGCTCGTGCACGGTGCCGTCCTTGGGCATGTTGTATTCCTTGTCTGGATCGTTCTGTGGAGAGAACAGCCCAGCTTCCTGAACCTGCTCCCAAGGCCTTGGGCCCCACCCCAAGCCCCAGGCAGTCTGCTCTTGGTGCCACCTCCTGGTAGACAGGGGTCAGGGCGCCCCTCAGGCACGCAGGCTAGCGAGACGGGACAGGAAAAATGGGGCAGGAGTGTCACATCTTGGGGGCTCTGGAGCCCCCTGGGAAAAGAAAGGGAGGCAAGTGGGTACTGACAGGAGACTAGCAGTCCCTCTTGGCAGCCTGCCTTCTGCAGGAGCTCCTGAGGCAGGTCCCTGGCAGTCCTGCCCACAGCTCCTAGGGCCGCGGGTGGCCCTGGAGAGAGGGAGATCACCTTGATGTTGTCAGCAAAGTCCTCCAGGGCCTTGGCTCCAACGGTCTCCATGGAGGTGATGAGGCCGGGCAGCTTGTTCTTGGTGCTGGCAGCCGTACCCTGAGGAAGCACATGGCTGCAGAGCGGACCCGCTCCTCGCCAGCCGCTCCCCTGCCCCGCACCGCAGGGCCTCCTCTCCTGTCCTGTCACCCTGCGACAGGGTCCCCTTGCCCAGGGCCCTGCAGAAGCTGCACTGGGTCCCCTTGCCCAGGACTCTGCAGAAGCTGCTTCCATGCAGCTTTGGAGCAGAGGTGCGACGGTGGAGAAGGCGGTTCCCCCTCCCTGGGTCCCCAGGGGTCTTGCCACCCACATACCTGGAGCACCTGGTCAAACTCAGGCTTGGTCTGCTTCAGGTGCCGCAGGATGGGGAAGACTGTGAGCACGGCGGAGAAGTCGTGCCGAATGATGGCCTTCCGGGCCGCAGACACGATGTTCTCCCCTTCGAGCATCAGCCCGTCCAGCGCATCCTGCGAAAGCAGAGCAAGGACGTGGCTCACGGAGGGGGCAGAGTGGTAAAAGCTGCCTCCTAGGGACGGTCAGGGCCGCCGGAGGGGCTGGGGGAAGCCAGTATGGTTGGCTTCCCCCCACACACACACATGGTGGGGGGGGGCTATAGCTGAAGGCTACTGGACGACAGCTCTGGCCCGAACCCCAGCTTCCTCAGCGGCAGGTGTGTGGGGACATCTGGTCAGTCGGGGCCCAGGAGCATGGTGGGGAGGGGCAGCACCTGGATCAGGGAATCAAAGGTCTTTTTCTGATGGTGCTCAGGGATGATGTCCATCAGCAGCTGGTACTCGCTCTGGGCCAGCTTGACGAAGGCACTGACGCAGTGAATGTAGGCGTCCGTCTCCACGTCCAGTGTGTCGTCTCTCCCTGCGGGACAGCAGTGCCCCTGAGCTGCTGGTCTGGGGGCTGCCGCTTTCCCTGCTGGGGGGGGGGGGCATGGGTCTCCCCAGCTCCTGGCCTGCAGCCCAGGCTGGCAGCAGATGTGGGGAGGAGGCGGACTGTTCTGGCAGAAAGCTGAGAGGATTCCAGCAGGCCTGACTGCTTCGAAGGGAAAAAACAGGGCTGCAATCCAGCCTTTGTCCTGGCTTCATTTTCAGCTCTGCCAGACAGTGTTCATGTCCTAGAGCATCAGGTACTAGAGATGTTGGGGAGATGGATGGAGAGATAAAGAGGGAAGAGCCCTACATCGGCTTCATGGCTACGGTGTACCTGTCCCCAGGACTGAGGATTCTGAATCGTACTAGAAAGAGGACAGCCAGGGGTGGGTGAATGGCAGTGCCCACGTCAAGGTGGCAGGCACCGTGGTCACCCATCGGAGAAAATGCCGGGCCACTGAAGGCAGTTCTCAGCCCCACCAGACCTTCTGGAATGTCTAAGAAGGCAGTGGGCTATGGCCTAGGAGGCTAGCTGGCATGGGGTCAAACTTTGAGAAGGGGCCATGAGTCCCAGAAAGGGAGGGCTTCTTGCTGGTCAGCTGCGCCAGGAGACCCAGGTCCCACTAGCAGAGGCTGGGGCAGGGGGCGCCCCCAGGCAACCTGGTCCCACAAGCAAAGGAACGGGCTCCGAGTCAGAGCTGTTGCTGGAGTCAGATGTCAAGGGTCCCTGCTCTCCAGGGAGCCACCTTCCAAGTAGCGGCAGCTTCTCCCCTTGGCCCAGGCCCTGAGAGCCAGGCACACACGCCCGTCTGGAGAGAGGCAAGGAGACCTAGTGCCCAAAAGAGAGACTTGAGAGAGAGGCAAACAAGCCTGGTTTCTCTGCAGAGCAGAGCCGTCCGGGGACCTCTGCCAAGGCAGCGGCGGCTGCCCTCGGGCTGGGCTGCGGTACTCACCAGCCAGCGGCCCGTGCTTGTCGTTCAGGGCCTCGGACAGGTGCTTAACTCGGAAATCATGCTCGTGACCTAGCGAGACGTCGGCCGTACAGACACAAGCAGCGTTTATCCAAGGGCCGGGTGGGCTGCCCCTCGGGGACAGGGAAGAAGCCCTCGATCTCCAGGAGGGGATGTGAGATGGGGAGGGGGGCAGGGGAAGGGACACTGGAGAGGGCTCTGAGCCCGTCCTCTGCCTCGGACCACCTTGGGAACAGCCATTTCAAGCCTGACTTGCAGTGCCCCAGACCGTCCTTGAGAGCTGGTTCTCTAAGCCCAAGGCCAGGAGAGAAGCCTTCAGGACAACCAAGGAAGGTTCTGGAGAGCTTCCGGCAGCTGCGGAGGGTCTGATGCTCGGCCCCAGGGGTTTACCCACATCACCATATTTAAGGGTGGCCTGGAGGCCTAGGCCAGCTTGGTCCTGCCACCGCTGGTCTGAGCGTGAAAGGGCTGCCCGTGACAAAGAACTTTCTCTGAGTTCAAATAGGAGACAAGGACAGAGACAGGGAGGGAATGGGTAGGAAGCCTCAGGGAGGGCAGAGCTGCCGTCAGCCAGATAGGACCAGGCCAAGGCCACGACACCTGCCCCTGTGCCAGCTGGAAGGAGTGGCACCAGGGACCTGCTGTTCCCACCCCTGCTCCCCTCTCAGGGACTCTCCCGCGGCCCTCCTGGGGGCTTGGAGGCTCTGCCCTGCCACGAGAGTGGACACAGGGTGGAGGAGGAGGGAGCAGGAGAAGAACACAGGGTGATTACCTTCCAGAGGAATGAGGTTAGAGCCCCCCTTTTTCCCATCTAGACCATGCTGGGAATACTGTTTCAGAAGGTTCTGAGCCTTACGGATCGTCCCTGTCACCAGAGCCACACAGAGAGGAGACAAGAAGACCTAGGAAATGAGTGAGAGAAAACAGCAGCGGGCCTCCACCTGCCCACCCCTCCCCCCGAGCCCCACACCCGGCCCCCCAACAGTGAGCATGCCCACATGCCATCTCTCCAGCAGGCCCCTTCCAGGACCCCCGGAGGCGCTGCACACGGACAAGAAGGAACGGGCACGGGGTGTGCCCCACATGGGCTCCTGATTCTGCTCCTGACCCTCACTGCTCTGAATCTGAGTTCTCTTTAGGAAGCGCAGTGGGTAAAGGAGATGAGATGGGCCAAAAAGCCCATCAGGAGAAGCCAAAAATAAAAGACACTACTGAGTGCCACATAAGCTGGACCAGACTGGGGCTCAGGATGGAGGAGCTGGTGACAAAACTCTCACACCCAGAGGGCACAGCCAGGCTGGCAGAGTCTGGGGACCCCCTGAGGCCGACAGGCCCGTGGCGCGGCCCGAAACACTAGTATGAGTCAGAGTTCCCGGGCATGCTCAGTGCTGGGACGTGGACACATGGAGGTCAACGGAAAGCAGAACCCGGGAGCTGGTGAGATGGGACTGAGCTTCCTGGGAGAGCGGCGCCCAAGACAGAAGGCTTGGAAACCCTGAGGCAGCCCGGCCCCGTGCACCAAAGCCACCTGAACCCCCAAAGCAATCAGAGAAAACTCAGAAGCTCATCTGGGGGTTCACGGAAGCCACCACACAGAGCCGGAGGCAGGACAGTAGATAGGGGACATGCTTCCGGCATGGAGGAAAAAAACAACAGTTAGTATCACAAATGAAGTCAACAAAAACAAAATCCCAATGCCTACAGCCTCCGGGGTCAGCCACCCCTGTGGGAATGAGACATCTCAGGCAGGAAAGGGGGGAGATAAAATAGCATTTAAAAGAGACGAGGATAGCTGCCTTGTTAATAAAATGCACTGCGAGCAGGGAAGAGGCCCCCACACGTAACTCTGGTCCGTCTTCCCTGGAGACTCCTGTGTCCCCTGACCCCCAGCCGTGTCCCAGAACACAGTGAGGCTGCCTGGGTTCTGGCAGTTCCCCAAAAAGCTGGGGGAGAAGGGACAAGGTCTGGAGTGGCTTTCTGTTTAGACCATGTGACAATTAGCTACTAATGACCAAGTTCAGGGCCCCGGCTCAGCATCTGCCTCCCCGTGCTCTCCCCACTCAGCGAGCAGTCCCGCTAATGAGTGAATCGGATGCCTGCCCCATAGCCCGCCAGCAGCAGATGGGCTCACGCAGGGGCCTTGAGGACGCCCGCCGGCTCACGGGCGTGGACGGAGACCGAGGACACTGACCGGGCAGCCATCAAGCCCATCAGGTGCCCAGTGACCACGGCGACGCTGAGACTGTATTAAATTACCAACCGAGGGGTGCCTGGGTGGCTCAGCGGGTTAAAGCCTCTGCCTTCGGCTCAAGTCATGATCCCAGGGTTCTGGGATCGAGCCCCGCATCGGGCTCTCTGCTCAGCAGGGAGCCTGCTTCCTCCTCTCTCTCTGTCTGCCTCTCTGCCTACTTGTGATCTCTGTCTGTCAAATAAATAAATAAATTATCCTTAAAAAAAAATAAATAAATAAATTACCAACCGACTGAGGCCTCCCTCGCTCCTCTCCTCTGACCCAGGAGCAGATGGGTCCCAGGGGCCTGGCTCCCGAGTTTCCCACATCAGTCCCGACCCCTGGCTGCTGACAACTCTGGAAATTCTGCAGCAAGCACAGGAAGCCTCAGAGCCCGAGTCTTCCTCCGTGGCCCATAAGCCAAGGACAGCCTAGGCCCACTGCACGCCCTGCCACAGCCAGCCAACACCCTGGGGGCAGTGTAGACCAGGTCTGGGGGCCCCCCTCATGGGCCTATCAGAGAAGAGATGGGGAAGAGTCCAGACCAGCTGAGGCAGGCAGCCTCATGGCCTCACGGAGGGAGACAGCCCCTGCCCAACGCACAGAGGCACAGGGACAGACCGACCGAGTGCCTGCAGCCGCGGCCCAGCAGGCTGTGGCTCAGCATAGCGGTAGGAGCAGGTTTTTAGGTGACAGCCGGGAGACCCACGCGGGAGGGGAGAAGGCGGTGCGCCTCCTGCTGGGGCCACCGGTCCTCTGCTCCCTTGGGCCCCTGAGGGCAGCTTTCTCCAAACCCCAGTTAAAGGCCCGAGCAGAGGGGTGCCTGGGTGGCTCAGTGGGTTAAAGCCTCTGTCTTCAGCTCAGCTCAGGTCATGATCCCAGGGTCCTGGGATCGAGCCCCGCATCGGGCTCTCTGCTTGGCAGGGAGCCTGCTTCCCTTCCTTCCTCCCTCTCTCTCTGTGTGTGCCTCTCTGCCTACCTGTGTCCCTTCCTTCCTCCCTCTCTCTCTGTGTGTGCCTCTCTGCCTACCTGTGATCTGTCAAATAAATAAATAAAATCTTAAAAAAAAAAAAAAAAAAAAAAAGGCCCGAGCAGAAGCAGATGCTCTCTGAGGGGCACAGGCAAGAAACACTCTCCACACACCGCTGTCAGGGTGGGTCCCAGTGGCCACGCCGGGCACGTTCCCGCAGCCACAGCTTGGCAGTGTGGGCTCTAAGGTGGAAGCAGCCCCTGGCTCTCGAGCTTTCTCTCCCTGGTGCCGCTCACAGCAGCCCCTCGACCTGCAACATCCTCGCTTCTCCACACTGCGGCTGACACACACAGACATTTCACCTGGAGCGTGGAGCCTCAGCAGGGGAGTCACCTGCTTTCTGTCCTCTATACCTCCAGCCGGGGGTCACCGTGAGGACAAGCTCTGGAAGGGCCGACGCAGCTAACCCCAAGGCAGCTGAAGGCGATGTGGGTCCCACACAGCCTTCCGGCGGGGGCTGAATGGGCCGGGGTGGGGGCTCACCTGGCCTCTTGATGGGCTTCTTGGTGGGCGTGTCTTTCCTCTTGGTGGGGATGGCAGGGGAGTAGGGAACCCCAGAGGAAGAACTGCTCTTCCGGAAATGGTCCTTCAGGCCCTTGATGGAGCGGTCTAGCTGGCTGGAGCGGATCTGGTAGTAGACGTTCATGAAATCTGAAGAGAGAGGGGTGGATGGCTGTGGCAGCCGGGGTCCCTGCCTCTCTTTCCCCTCTAGATGCAGTGGGCAGGGCAGTAGCAGAGCCCACCGTTTTGGTTTGCTGACTCATTCCTAGCATCTGCTGTGGCTCCCAGCTACCCACATAGCCTTGTCCCAAATCAAGCCATCTTAAAGGGGGGGGGGGAATAGAGCTGCTAATTAAATTTCGAAGGCGAAGTTCTTTGAGATAAGAAACATAAAATTAGGGGCCACCCATGTGGCTCGATGGGTTGAGCGTCTGACTCTTGATTTCAGCTCAGGTCATGATCTCACGGGCTGTGGTAGGGTTGTGATATGGAGCCCCGCGTTGGCCTCCACACTTAGTAGCGAGTCTGCATGAGCCTCTCCCTCTGCCCCTCCCCAGGGCATGTGGCACACCCCCTCTCTCAAACAAATAAATAACATCTTTTTAAGAATAAATAAACACCGAGATCCACCTTGATAAGGGGTCAAAGGATGTGAGCGATTTACAGGAGGCAAAGAGACAATAAACGGCAGTGAATGAAAAACACTATGTCTTCAGCCATTCCTGACATGCAAATTTTTTTAAAAAGGACCACGGCAGCCCCAACTAAGATAAATAAAATTAATGAAGAAAAAAGAGCCTTGGGACCATTGATGGCCCTTTGGACTGGCCCCGCCCACCTGGAGAGGAGCTTGCAAGGGCAGAAAATTACAAACCTGTTTGGCCACTTCTTTTTTTATTAACACATAATGTATTATTTGGCCCAGGGGTACAGGTCTGTGAATCGTCAGTTCTGCACATTTCACAGCACTCACCATAGCACACGCCCTCCCCAGTGTCCATCACCCAGCCTCCCTATCCCTCCCCGTCACCCCCCAGCAACCCCGTTTGTTTCATGAGATTAAGAGTCTCTTACTGTTTGTCTCCCTCCCGATCCCATCTTGTTTCATTTTTCCCTTCCCTACCTCCCACAACCACCCCCCTGCCCTGCCTCTCAAATTCCTATCAGAGAGATATGATAATTGTCTTTCTCTGATTGACTTATTTCGCTCAGCATAATACCCTCTAGTTCCATCCATGTTGCAAATGGCAACATTTCGTTTTTGGGTTTTTTGGTGGCTGCATAGTATTCCACTATAAATAGACAGACAGATAGATAGATAGACCACATCTTCTTTATCCATTCATCTGCTGATGGACATCTGGGCTCTTTCCATTGGCCGGCTATGGTGAGCATTGCAGCTCTACTGTTTGGCCACTTCTACCTGATAGTTGCATCTTGGAGAGAATACCCAAAGAACTCCCTACGTAAGGAAAGAATCCACACGAGTATGCTCACTACAGGACTATCTATCAATACCCAGAACACTGGAGAATCCAAAAATGCAAACAGACCGGGAAATACTACATTTCAGCAGTTCCCAACCAATGTGTTGCAAGGAGCCCCAGGGTAAAAAAAATGGGCCGAAGCACAGGGGTCTGGAGGTGTCCACTGGCCTCCCTCTTCTCCCTAAAATTCTCCTGCTGAGCTCACGGTCCCCCCAAAGTGCTGCTTAGGAGCCGTGGACGTGTTCACAGAGTCACGTAAGCTATAGATTTATTGCTCGTATGATCATTTCCTACTCAACTTTATGAAAAAAAAAATCCAGGTGGATTAAAGAAATAAAGGGGGAAAGGAGAGCACTGAATCAGGCCCTGCCACCTGGATCCTCTCACCTTGGTTGCGGCCGTACTCCACCAGCCAGCGGGAGATGCGGATCACGTCCTGGAGCACTCCCTCGGGCAGGTGCTCCAGGGGCACCTCCTCTTGGACCTCCAGCTCATCCTCGCCGCTGATCAGATCCAGGATGAGCACAGGGGACACGACCTTGCTGTGCCTGGTCATCAGGCTGCGGAACTCGGACTCCAGAGACTCCTTCCCGCGCTCGAACAGCAGCTTCTACAGGGACAACGGGAGGAAGGGAGAGGGCTCGGCTGCTTCACTTCCTTTCACCCAGAGAGGAAACACCTGGAAGCCCTCTCTGCTTCTGTCTTTGCCTCGTGGTCCCTCAAAATGTATGTTCACACATGAAACTCCCAGTTTTACAAGACGCAGGGGCTTCACAAATATTGGCCGATGATTTTCCCGCTGGGCCGTTACTCTGTTTTCTTGTTAGAAAAGGGTTCGTAAGAGAAAACAAAAATAGATAAATGGAACTATGTCAAGTGAAAAACTTTGGTCCTGCAAATGACACCATCAAAAAAGGGAAAGGACAGCCCACAGGACGAGAGAACATATGCCAATCATACCCTGGATAAGAAACAGCCAGACACACAAGAGAACAGAAAATGCGTCCACACGAAAGAGAACGCGAGAGGGCTCACAGCAACAGTATTTGTGATTGCCAAAAAGTGGAGCGTCCAGCCAGTGGTGAATGTGGTCTCTCCACACAATTCGACGTTCCTCAGCCAGACCATGAACAAAGCATTGACACACACCACTGTGTGCCCGAACCTTCAAAACGTTACATGAGGTAAAAGGTGGCAGACGCAAAAGGTCACATATTATACGATTCCATTCCTGTGAGAAGCCCGGGACAGACAAATCTGGAGGAACAGAGCACAGACCAGTGACCGCAGAGCCTGTGTGACTGGGGAGAGGAGCTGAGGTTTGGGGCTCTTGTTTGGGTGATGAGAGTGTTCTCAAACCAGTTCCAGTGGTCTCGTGCCACTCTGTGATTATGCTAGAATCACCGAGTTGCCTCCTTTAAGTGAGCACATGTTATGGGATGTGAATCGTATCTCAACAAAGATGTCTCTGAAACGAGAAAGGAAGGAGCTAGAGTGTTCTTGCTTGAGCGAGGAGGACGGGCTCTCGGGGAGACCTACGGCTCACGTCTCCTGTCTCCACCCCACCCCCAAGTTCTAGTCCAGCTCTTTACTCTACAACCTAAACTTGGCAGTGACCCCCCAAAACAAAGTTCTCTAAGCCCTGACACCCCAAACTCAAGACAGCCAAGACTGGTGTGTCCCCACTGGTGACCGGTGTTGATCCCATATTGTCCTTCAGGCAAGGAGGCGGGGCTGTAGGTGGTCAGAGACTACTGGCTGGCCAGGGTCATACCCAGTGTGACATATGAATGCCCTCATTTCCATCACAGAGCCTGATGGCAGAAACTCTGGGAAGTGCTGCTCTAAACTAAAGTTTTCTAGGTTGGAGAAAGGCCAGGTTCCCATCTTCCATTTCTCAGCTTACTCCCTCTTCTGGGTGACACACACACACACACTCAGGGTGAGAACTGTGGTGCCACCAGGCACCAGGTGCCACCAGTGTACCCAGTGCCTGGGTCCGAGTTGGCCCTTCCTCTAATATTCTTCCCGCTCTGGGAGGTCGGGGCTCTGCTCCCACCATTTCTCCTGTCTACGTTCTCCCCTTCCCTCAGTGCCTTGAGTAAACTTCACTTCCCAGCCTTACCCCATCTTGCTCTGGTCACCTACAGCCTCTGATACTGAAACGCAAAGACAGGAAACAGAAAATCAAACATGAAAACATGAATGCAGGTTCCTAGTCAAGTTCACAGAGACAGAGGAGAGTGATGGTTGCCAAGGGCCGGGGGAAGAGAGGAAGAGTGTTGAGTGGGTAAGAGTTTCATTCTGGGAAGATGGAAAGGGTTCTGGAGACGGATGGTAGTAGTGGCTACACAACGTCAATGTAACAATGCCACTGAGCTCTTCACTTAAAGTGGTTAAAATGGTAAATTTTATAGTACGTATTTTTCACAACAGAAAAAATACAAACGCGTGTATAAAAATCAAATGTTAGATTTACATTTGATATGTAATTTAGAGTTAATTATGAAAATGTATTAAGAATGTATACCTCTAATTTCTGAGACAGAAGTCTTAAAGCCTGAAGTACGCATATCATATTACGTACTACTGTTTCTCCCACTATGTTCTCCTTTAAGAAGGTCCAGTGTTCCTCATGGGACCAGGGCGGGGACTGGTGTTCCCCAAACCTCCCTCCCGCATTAGCCCACTGGCCCCTCACCACTTTGTTGAGCTCTGGGCTGTCTGGGCTGTTGTCCTGGAAATACTCCACGGCCTTCTGAATCTTGGCCATGCTCCCAAGGTACTCCTCCAGCCTGCCTGTGGGGCTGTGAGGGGAAAGAGCTGCTTCAGCCTGAGCAGATGCAAGATAAACAGGCAGGAGCAAGAGAATGGTGTTTGAAGGAGAAGAGAAAGGACACAGGGGACTCCAGGCTCCAATATATTCAAACCCTCCCTGCTGAAGCCTAGCGTCGCTGGCCCAGGCGGTGTTAGCAATGCGAGCCTCTGGTCCTAGCTCACCCCTCCCTGATGATTTTCTCAGTGTCACTGGCCACATGGTAGTAGCTGATGACATGGTCCAGGCAGGAGAGAGTCTTCTCAACATTCTCCTGCAGCCGCTGCAGGTTCTCTGTCTGTTTGTGCACGGGGATGATGGAGTTCTCCAGCTTCATAAGACGGCTCTCGAAGGATGACAGGATAGACACCTGTGGGGGACAGCCCAGTTTCAGGACTCAGGCTTGTCCCAGGACTGCTTCCACCCACACATGAGGTCTTTGGAATTTGCTGCCTTTTCTCTGGTTTTCTTTCTTTCTTTTTTTTTTTTTTTTGTTGTTTTTTAAAGATTTTATTTATTTATTTTGACAGAGAAAGAGAGCACAAGCAGGGGGAGTGGGAGAGGGAGAAGCAGGCTTGCTCGATCCCAGGACCCTGGGATCATGACCTGAGCCCAAGGCAGATGCTTCACCAACTGAGCCACCCAGGCGCCCCTCCTCTGATTTTCTAGATAACAAAGTCCATGAGGGAAGGGATACAGTGTCCGTGTTCACCACTGTATCCCCAGCACCACATGTTCCAAAGAGACCGGATGAAGTTTGACGTGAAGGCAGAGCGTGCATCGAATGAACTCCTTCCAAGATAATCACCGCAGGATGGCCTCCCTTCCAGCCCCGGAAGCCAAATCTCAATTTCACTTCTCTCTGAAGCTTTCCTAGACTGAACAGGAAGCAGTTTCATACAGAGTAGCCTCAAATGCATTGCTAGTACCTTCAAAACCCTCTCTCTCTAAGGGTGACTCTCCATTACGTAAGGACTAAGACTTTATGCCTGTGTTCTTAAACACATACTCAAAGTCTGCGTCTACTCAATATGAGCTTTTCCAGTCTCCTCTGGAAGTAAGGAAGGAAACTCCTATCTGGTGAGTGCCTGTTGCAGACCAGGAACTATGCAAGACACACTCCCTTGCACTGGCTCCTATGAGAGGGTGCCCGTGTGGCTCAGTCAGTTAGGTGTCTGCCTTTGGCTCGGGTCATGATTTGGGAGTCCCAGGATCAAGTTCCCCATCGCGTTCCCTGCTCAGCGGGGAGTCTGCTTCTCCCTCTGCCTTTCACCTTGCTCTCTCTCTCGCAAATAAATAAATAAAATCATTTAAAAAAGGAAGAAGAAGAAATAGTAGTGGTGGTGGTGGTGGTGGTGGTGGTGGGGCGAGGACCAGATCCCAGCTCTGATTTCAAAGCTCCTTCTACCCCTCAGTAGAAGGGTGAAGGCTCAGAGTCTCAGAATCTCAGGCCACCCTTGCCCTCTGATCATCACCCGAATTGAGGGCGACACACGACCACCACCCAGCCCATGTAAGTCAGCCTCGCTAAACGTTTGCAGAAGGAGAGAACGAAGAACGGAGAGCTCGCACAGAAAGCTGAAAGTCTGTGCCAGCCGGAGCTGCGGCATCCTCGGAGAAGGGGCAGAAAAAGGGAAGGGAGCTAGGTAAGAGACACCCCACACAGCTGCTAGAGAAACCCACACATTCCGGCTGTCACCACCCAGCCTCGAACCCCGGGCTCTCCTCCAGTCCGGAGGAGTCTGCCCCTCCCACCTGAGAGGTTACTCACCATGTTTTTGGTGAGCTGGTCGCTCTTCTCCAGGCTGTCTCGGATAAAGGACAGCGTCTCCTCCTCCTGGGGGAAGCGGAGGGGGACATATTACAAGAAGCTGGAGGCTAAAGAACATCGCGTCCCGGCCCCACGGCCTCGCCCCCAACCCTATCTCCTCGCAGGGAGTGCTCCCTCCTTGCCCTACCCCCTCCCTGAGTAGACGCCCCGGCCCGGATCTCGGCCCCTTCCCTCACCTGCTCCCCATCCCCAGCCTCACCTGCTTCAGCTTGTCTTCGATCTCCCGCCGCCGGGCGGACGCCTCCTGCGGGGGTATCATCGCCCGCCTCGGCCCAGCGGCTCCCACTGCCCACAACCTTACCTCTGCGTGCCCTCTCGGCTCCCGTCTCTGCCACACCCACTTCCGCCCTTATCCCCGCCCCGTGGCGCGCTAGTGGTGCCATATTGGGAGTGGCAAGCGGAATTGGGCTTGCGCAGAACCAAGTAATGAGCCGGGGCAGGTGGCCATCTTGGGTGTGGCAAGTGCGGCTTCTCTGCCTTGTCAGAGAAGGTTCCCCCGCGGCGTGGTGTCGCTTCGCTGGCTGGACGGGTGGAGTTCACTTGCGGTCTTTGTGTGGCGGCCGACTGCCGCTGGGGAAGACCCTAAGTTTGTTTCCCTAGTTCGCATTTTGTGTCCAGGCACGGATATCGCGTTCCCCGCTCACTGCAGCATAGAGCGTGTCACATAGTAGGCCCAGAACGTGTGGCCAGTTGATGAGCTCCTCTAACGCCTCTGCCCAGAGCCTCCTCTAACCACAGCTTCAGGGGAGACATTCCTGGATCAAGGTTCCTGTGGGGCTGGGGGTTCAGCTTTAACCGCAAGACTCAGCTCCTGCAAACCTGATGTCACTCCTTCCTCCCTTCCTTGCCCACCCTGCCTCTGGCCCTGGTCCTTGGGGAAGTCAATAGCGGTGTGGCTTTGCTCAGTTCCTCTGTGGGTCCAGCATCAAGGCATGTGCTGGTGGGTGAGAATATTTTGGGATACCAAGCCCTAGTGTTCCCAAGCACCGCCTCCCCCCCCCCCCCCCCCCCCCCCCCCCCCCCC
>PISX010014101.1:0-14091 GCA_004024625.1 Mellivora capensis | reverse complement strand
ATGATTTCACCCGGGCTGTCCTTGTGCAGTCCTGAGAACGAAGGCGAGTGTTTAAACAGTTAGGTGCCACCATACAGAATGAGGGCCTGGAGGGCTGCAGTGGAAAGGACTCTAGACCCGGTAGAGCAGGCCAGAGAGCCCCCTTCAGCACCTGCATCTCTGAACAGCACCTAGCCCAGGGCAGATGCTCAAGAAAGATACTGGTAATGTCTTGCTCTATAAGTCTGAGGATCCCTATGTTCATGAACAAATACTTGGAACTTGGCACAGTATCATTGCATTTTTGCAAAGAAATACATATCTGTGTGCTTTTTTGTATTTTCTCAAATCTCCTTCACTAAGTGTAATTTGGTAGCCAGCTAACCTGTATCGAGAGCCTTCTGTTTGCCCATCTCTGTTACAAACACCATCCTTACCCGTTATCTTGTCTAATCCTCACAATAAACTTAAAAGGCAGGCACAGCTTTGTCTCCCTTCTGCAGATGAGGAAGCTCAGGCTCAGAGAGGTCAGGTGCACTAAGTCAACACAGCTGGCTGGGAGAGGATACCCCCCCCCCCAAGTCTGCTCCCCGCCTCCGCATGCTGGGTGGCTCAAGAGTGTTGTTTGCTGCTATGCAAAACCACTAATCTGATTTTCAAGAAAACCCGTTGTAAAAAACAGGTTCTGTTTATGACAATCATGTCTAGTAAAAGGTAAACAGAATGAAAGATGAGCTTAAATTATTCTCCTCTCTCTCTCAAATAATAAAATCTTTTTAAAAAATGGGGGTCCTGGGTGGCTCAGCCAGTTACGTGTCTGCCTTCAGCTCCAGTCATGATCTCAGGGTCCTGGGATTGACCCCCGTATCGGGCTCCCTATTCACTGGGGAGTCTGCTTCTCCCTCTCACCCTCACTCTCTCTCTCTCTCAAATAAATGATTAAAATATTTAAAAAAATTATGTTCATCCCAATGTCAGGCATGTGCTGACAAGTAGACACTGATGAAGTCGAAGCTGTCCTTCCCCAGCTACGCTCAGCACAGGCGGCTTTAGCAAAAGTGAAAGGAGCAAGTGGCGTTTCAGCTACAGCCCCAGGAGCCTTGTATCTCACTCGGAAACTTGTGCGGAACACAGAGGTGGCAATCATTGCCAGGCCCCCCACTGCCCACTCACAGAGATTTTCTTCCCAGGGGAAAGGAGGGTGGATGAGCTCTCTCCCCCAACAGTGTATTCATTTGTTTGGTACCTTCCTTATTCCAGACATTAGAATTCATTGGTGTTCATCCCGAGAACCAGGTGTATAATTCCTCCAAATGTTTCCTGGGCCCGGAACATTTGTATGCCGGGACATCTGCCTATGGCTGGGATTACAGCCATCGGAAATATGGCTGACTCACTGCAAAACAGGAAAACACAAACTCCAAAAACAGTAAGTAAATAGATGATTCAGTTTCTCTAGTTTCTAAAGGTAATGAGTTTAAATTACCTTCCCATTAAAACACTTCTAAGGAAACAAATTTTCCATTTTTCGGTAATGATCAAAAGTAGCCTGTCTTGCTCACTGAGAAACCACCAGCCATTAACAGTGCCATCCGACAGAGTGGTCAGGAGGGTGTTTTTTCTTTTATTTTCTTTGAACTCCTCGCAGATATAAAATGAGAGAAAGGACCAAGGTGTCCAGAGCCCAGGGGTGGGCAGCCTTTCATGTGCTTTCTTATAAGGAAGACAGTGCAAAGGATCGGGTTAGCATGCTTCGAAACACCTATGGGCACAAACCTGCAGTTTGGTTTTCAAACTATTTTTCTTTTTTTTTTCCCCCAAAGATTTTATTTGTTTATTTGACAGAGAGAGAGAGAGAGATCACAAGTAGGCAGAGAGGCAGGCAGAGAGAGAGGGGGAAGCAGCTCCCCGCTGAGCAGAGAGACCGATGTGGGGCTCGATCCCAGGACCCTGAGATCATGACCTGAGCCGAAGGCAGAGGCTTAACCCACTGAGCCACCCAGGTATCCCCTATACCTTGATCATCTTTCAATTTCAATATCAGAGATCCCCTGAGTCCTTTGCACAGTGTTTCACGGAAGAGATACAATATAGCAACACCATCCTCCATTAATGGACACTTGGGTTCTTTCCAGGTTTTTGCTATTGGAAACTCCACCCCTATGCATAATGGCTGGTACATCTCCCACAGACCGCCCCTGTACGGACATCTACATATTCCTAAGTTAAAACATATACTCTAAAAATCTGTAGAGAGGGGCATCTGGGTGGCTCATTGGGTTAAGCCTCTGCCTTCAGCTCAGGTCATGATCCCAGGGTCCTGGGATCGAGCTCCGCCCGCATGGGGCTCCCTGCTCAGCGGGGAGCCTGCTTCCCCCTCTCTTTCTCTCTGCCTACTTATGATCTCTGTCTGTCAAATAAATAAATAAAATCTTTTTAAAAAATCAATAAAATTGGTAACTTCTACTCAGACTACTCAAGAAAAAAAAGGAAGACACAAATTACTAATATCAGAAATGAAATGGGTCATCATTACTGATCCCATGGACATTGATAATAAGGAATATTATGAACAACTCTCTGGTCTGAAATTTGATAACTTCGATGAAACAGGCCAATTTACTGAAAGACACAATCTACCAAAACCCACACAAAGAGAAGTAAATAATCTGAATGGGACTACATTTATGACAGAAATTTAATCAATAATTAATTAACTTCAAAAACAGAAAGCACCAAGTCCAGATAACTTCACTGATGAATTCTACCAAAGATTTAAGGAAGAAATGGTACCAGTTCTCTACACTCCCTTTTAGAAATGAAAACAGAGGAGATGCTTCCAGACCTATCTATGAGGTCAGCATCACTTTAAAAGTAAAACCAGCTGAAGACATTACAAGCAGGAAAAACTGCAGACCAGTATCTCTTATGAATATAGATGCAAAAATACTCAAAATATTAGCAAATCGAATCAGACAATGTCTAAAAAGAATTATATACCATGGGATTATTAGGCAAGTGAGATTTATTCCCAAGTGTGAAAGGCTAGTTCAACATTTGAAAGTCAATTATGGGGGCGCCTGGGCAGCTCAGTCGGTTAAGCCTCTGCATTCCGCTCAGGTCATGATCCCAGGGTCCTGGTATCGAGTCCTGCGTGGGCTCCTTGCTCAAGGGGCGGCCTGCTTCTCCCTCTCCCCCTGCTCATCCCCCCCCTCTCTCTTTCTCCCTTTCTCTCTGATAAATAAATAAATAAAATCTTTTAAAGAAAGGTCAATTAAGGTAATCCAGCACATCAATAAGGTAAAGAGAAAAAAATCATGTGATCATAGCAATAGATGCAAAAAAATCATTTGACAAAATCCAACATCCATTCATAACAATTTTCATCAAAAAACCAGGAAGAAAGAGTAACTTCTTTAACTTGACGAAAACATCTACAATAAACTTACAGCTAACATCATAACTTTGTAGTGAGAAACTAGATACTTCACCCTAAAATGGGGAGCAGGACAAGCTTGTTCACACTCACCAGTACTATTCAACATCATGCTAGGAACCCTAACTCTTACAAAGAGAGAGGGGGAGGCATGTGGGAACTCTGTACTTTCTGCACAATTTTTCCTGTAAACTTACAATTCCACTAAAAAATAAAAACTATTTATAAAAGAGGTTTAATGGCATCTAGTGTTTAATTTTTTTCTTCAATTAAAAGTAAGTTTGAGGGGCGCGTGGGTGGCTCAGTCAGTTAAAAGCCTCTGCCTTTGGCTCAGGTCATGATCTCAGGGTCCTGGGATCGAGCCCCACATCGGGCTCTGTGCTCAGCGGGGAGCCTGCTTCCCCCTCTCTCTCTGCCTGCCTCTCTGCCTCCTTGTGATCTCTGTCAAATAAATAAATAAATAAATAAATAAAATCTTTAAAAAAAATAAAGTAAGTTTGAGGGGCATCTCGAGGGCTCAGTCTGTTAAGCATCTGACTCTTAATTTTGGCTCAGGTCATGATCTCAGGGTCATGAGATCCAGCCCCACATTGTGCTCTGTGCTGAACGTGGTGCGTGGAACCTGCTTACTATTCTCTTTCCCTCTGCCCCTTCCTCCCTCTGCCCCTTCCTCCCCTTTGTTCCCTCTCTTAAAAAAATAAAAAGTAAGTTTGAGGAAATTAAGAGATATAAACTTCTGGTTATGAAGTAAATGAATCGGGGAGATAGAAAGGACAGCGGACATCGCCAAAGGCAAGGGAAGCAAGGGCAAAAATGAACTATTGGGATTTCATCAAGATCAAAAGCTTTTGCACAGCAAAGGAAACAGTCAACAAAACCAAAAGACAACTGAAAGAATGGGAGAAGATATTTGCAAATGACCTATCAGATAAAGGGCTAGTATCCAAAATCTATAAAGAACTTCTCAAACTCAACACCCAGAGAACAAATAATCCCATCAAGAAAGGGGCAGAGGACATGAACAGACATTTCTGCAAAGAAGACACCCAGATGGCCAACAGACACATGAAAAAGTGCTCCACATCACTCAGCATCAGGGAAATACAAATCAAAACCACAATGAGATCACCTCACACCAGTCAGAATGGCTAAAATTAACAAGTCAGGAAACGACAGATGCTGGCGAGCATGTGGAGAAAGGGGAACCCTCCTACACTGTTGGTGGGAATGCAAGCTGGGGCAGCCACTCTGGAAAACAGCATGGAGGTTCCTCAGAAAGTTGAAAATAGAACTACCCTATGACCCAGCAATCGCACTACTGGGCATTTACCCTAAAGATACAAATGTAGTGATCCAAAGGGGCACGTGCACCCGAATGTTTATAGCAGCAATGTCCACAATAGCCAAACTATGGAAAGAACCTAGATGTCTGTCAACAGATGAATGGATAAAGATGTGGTATATATACACAATGGAATACTATGCAGCCATCAAAACCACGAAATCTTCCCATTGGCAACAACATGGATGGAACTAGAGGGTATTATGCTTAGTGAAATAAGTCAATCAGAGAAAGACAATTATCATATGATCTCCCTGATATGAGGAAGTGGAGAGGCAATGTGCGGGGTTTGGGGGGTAGGAAAAGAATAAATAAAACAGGATGGGATAGGGAGGGAGACAAACCATAAGAGACTCTTGACCTCACAAAACAAACTGAGAGTTGCCGGGGGGGAGGGGGATAGGGAGAGGGTGGTGGGGTTATGGACATTGGGAAAGGTATGTGCTATGAAGTGTGTACACCTGGCGATTCACAGACCTGTACCCCTGGGGCTAATAATACATTATATGTTAGTAAAAAAATAAAAAATTAAAAAACAAACCAAAAAAAGGACAGCTGAGAGAAGGCAGTTAATAATATAATAACTTTGCGTGGTGACACATGGTAATTACACTTCCAGTGGTGAGCTAATGTACCTAGTTGTCCAGTCACTACCTCGTGCACCTGAAACTGACGTAACATTGCATGTCAGCTCTACGTGACTTAAGAAAAGTCTGAGCATCTTTCTTGTTCAGTGGCCACACTAGTTTTGCAAAATCCTTTGTATATTAAAGAAATTTGCTTTTATCGTTTATGTGCAAACACTTTATTTTTTCCTTTTTCGTTATTATGTGGCTTAATTCTGTTGCTGCTGATTTTTTTCCTCCTAGGATTTTATTTTATTTATTCATAGGGACCAAATTTTTTATTTTATAGCTTTTGGATTTTGTGTTTTTCATGAAAAGGCTCATTACAGGTAAGCTCTCTTTTTCTTTTCTCTTAAACTACTTTGGTTTGTTCATATTTATTTATTTATTATAGCTATGATGTTTACATCACTGAGCCATCTGGATTTTTCCCAGATGGATAACCAATAGTCCCAATACCATTCCTTCAATAATTCATGATGCAGTCACTAGTTTTAAATGATTCCTATAGCCTAAATATGTTCCACATATATTTTAATCTATCTTGAGGGAGTATATTCTGTTCCACTGAACTACTTTTCCGTCTGTCATACCAGCACCATCAGACCAGTTAAAGGAACATAAACTTTTACTGTTTAACACATGTAATGTTGCATATTTCCTCCTTGGCCTTTTGTGTGTGTGTGTGTGTGTGTGTGTGTCTTCTCAAAAAAACTTTCTAGATAATCTCTGCTTTATTTATTTATTTATTTATTTGGTGAACTTTAAAATCATTGTCACAATTGCAAATTGAATGTCCTCCCCTGAGTAAACTGGTGTGCATTCAGGTCTTCAAAGAGGCTGGGACCTTGCCCCCTTGAGGGATGGAGGCAAAGTGTGACTTCGGAGAGGGGGTCTGGAAATCTGGCCCCGAGCCTTCCTGGTGGAGCCCTCGGAGTGACCAGCAGAGAGCGGGATTTGCTGCCAGGAAGAGCCTAGCAGGCAAAGGCTAGAGCTGAGGAGTGGCCGGACCCCAGGGAGCCCCGGCTGGGGGCAGATCAAAGGCAGGCAAGAAGCAACCGGTCCTCACAGTTGAGTGACAAAAGCCAGAGGGAAGCTCGGCCTCCAGGGCTGATGGCATGAGGCGGGGGACAGGAAGGCCTGCGCTGGCCTTCTAACGGGCTGCCTTCCCCCACCCAGCCTGGGTCCGACACAGAGACAAGTCTCTGACGACCCGATCAAAAGCGCATGATGGCTCAAGCAGGAGGACAAGGGGGCAGCGGGAGCGGGGGCATGAGAGAGCACTGAAGGCCCAGGCTGGCCGGGTTAGGGTCCATGTCTCCGAGTGGGGAATGGAGGGGAAAGCGGTCAGGGCGTCTTTTGAGGCAACTGTGAACCTCTCTGTTCTGCGAATCCCAGCAACATACTCACAAGGAACAGAAACACCAGCAGAGACGTGGCTGAGGAGAATCGCTACTGCTCAGGCCCTTCTTCAGACCCCCCCCATCCCCCACCCCTGCTTTCCACCCCAACCGCCTTGTCACCTTACCCAGAGTGGGCCCCAGGAGAGGTCTGTGGAGCAGGTGGCAGCCTGGCCTTGGACACATCACCTCCAAGGAGTATGTCCCGTGAGGTGGCCGGCTTCTGTTGAAATCCAGCCGGTGCTCGGATGGCACAGAGCAGGGGTGAGAGCCAGGCTGGGAGGTGAGATGGGCCTGGACTGCCCCCAGTCCCGCTGGGCACTAGCTGAGCTCTTGAGGGAAGGGAAGGCCCCGCTGACCAACACACCTCCGGAATTAAGTGACACAGCATATATAAAGGGCCTGGCATACAGTAGGTGCTCAAGCAATGTTCAGCAGTGCCCACCCCAGATCTTCACTGGCCTTTCTGGCTATAAATGGGGCGTATTAGGAACTATATAGGTGTCTGCAGCTACCACTGCTTAGAAATGTGTTCTAGGGGCATCCTGGTGGCTCAGTCAGTTGAGCATCTGCCTTTAGCTTGGGTCGTGATCCCAGCATCCTGGGATCGAGCCCCGAGTCGGGCTCCCCGCTCAGCGGCGAGTCTGTATCTCTTTCTCCTTCTCCCCCTGTGCTCTCCCTCTCTCTCTCTCAAATAAATAATTTTTTTTAAAGATTTTATTTATTTATTTTTCAGAGAGAGAGGGAGAGAGAGTGAGCAAGCACAGGCAGACAGAGTGGCAGGCAGAGGCAGAGGGAGAAGCAAGCTCCCTGCCGAGCAAGGAGCCCGATGTGGGACTCGATCCCAGGATGCTGGGATCATGACCTGGGCCGAAGGCAGCTGCTTAACCAACTGAGCCACCCAGGTGTCCCTCAAATAACTAAATTTTTAAAAATATTTTATTTATTTATTTGACAGAGAGAGAGAGATTACAAGTAGGCAGAGAGGCAGGCAGAGAGAGAGGGGGGAGCAGGCTCCTCGCTGAGCAGAGAGCCCGATGCGGGGCTCGATCCCAGGACCCTGAGATCATGACCTGAGCCGAAGGCAGAGGCTTTACCCATGGAGCCACCCAGGCGCCCCTCAAATAAATAAATTTTTTTTAAAGATTTTATTTATTTGACAGACAGAAATCACAAGTAGGCAGAGAGGCAGGCAGAGAGAGAGGAGGAAGCAGGCTCCCCGCTGAGCAGAGAGCCCGATGCGGGGCTCGATCCCAGGACTCTGGGATCATGACCTGAGCCGAAGGCAGAGGCTTTAACCCACTGAGCCACCCAGGCGCCCCAAATAAATAAATTTTTTCAAAAATCTTTAGAAATGTGTTCTAAATCTCAATAAAGCTGGGGGGGGGGTATGTTCTGAGTTCCAAACTGTTGGTTTATCCAGAACCTTCGGAACCCCCAGCCTCCTGCTGTCTGTCCCATACCAATCCAGAGTCACTGACAGCACCTGGAGCAGCCTGGCTGGCGCCGCACACTGTGGCCCTACACATGCCACAGCCCATGTTGTCCCTGGGCCCAGGGAACTTTTGCTTCCAGACTCTAGAGAGGCCTTGCCGCGGGCCACCAGCTCAGACACCAGCCACCTGGCAAGAGGCTCTCTGCTGTGTGGATCCAGAGGACAACCAACACTTGAGGGAGCTTTTCAAACTCTAGCTCCCAGTCAGCCGGGCTTGGACAAGGCAGGGACTGGCTTCTGATCCCAGGGTTAAGGCCTGGCAGGAACCCAGCTGGGGAGGCCAGTCCCTAAAGGCCACATGATTCCTCATGGCTCCAGAGTGTCCAGGGTCAGGGGGCTACTCCCTGTCCCTTTACTCCTGACTCAGTTCCCCATTTCTGTCCCGGCCAGAACTCTCCCTCTCACCCCTTTTCCCTCCCCTTCATGTCAGGCCACGCACTTCCCAGCAGGCTCTACGGAAAACCTGTGAAGAAATGGAAGACGCAGTCCCTTCTCTGTCTCTGTCTCTCTGTCTCTGTCTCTGTCTCTGTCTCGGTCCCTTCTGTAGCCTGCTCTCCTGGGGCATCAGCAGTTTCAAGGTCCCTTTTAGAGGACGCGGCCTTCAGCTTGCCAGAACCCTGTGAGCCGGCCCGCTGGGGGGCGCGCGCGACCCCCGCCCCCCCCCCCCCCCCCCCCCCCCCCCCCCCCCCCCCCCCCCCCCCCCCGCCCCGAAGTTGCACCCCGGCGGCGCGGGGCAGGTAGGGGGGCTGCGGGGCGAGTGCCCAGTCTCCTCCCCCGACCGAGGCCGGGCGCAGGGGGCCGCGAGGGGGCGCCCGACACCCACGGACCTGTCCGCGGCTCCGGGAGACTGGAATCTGCGAGAATGTCCGGGGGGTGCCAGGAAAGGTCAAGGGCAGGTGGACGGGTGGAAGAGAGGTGGGGGCGATAGGGGTTCCTGAAGAGAGCCACACGGAGACGAAGCCAGCAAATGAGGAACGCTCGGGAGGGCACGGGGGTGCGGGCAGAAGCTGGGGAGGGCCGGGGCGGCCGATTGGGGCCGGGGGGGGGGGGGGTCTCGCGGAGGGGGATCCGGGCCAGCGGACGCGGTGACGTCAACTGCGGGCACCCGCCGCATTTCGATCCCGCGGCTCCTGGCTACCGAGGACGCCGGAGGCCAGGCTGCCCTCGGGGGTGCTGGGCGACCCCCGGGCGCGCCCCCGGCTTCTGCACCGCGCCCCACCCGGTCCGTGCGCGCGCTCCCCGCCTCCCACCCCGGACGCAGCAGCGCCCCCTGCACCCACCCATGCTGGGGCGCGCCCCCGCAGCCCCAATCCCCCGGGCGGCCCGCGCGCTCCCGCAGCAGCCGTCCGCCCGGAAAGCCGCGCTCCCCCGGGGCCCCATACCCTGAACGTGACTCAGCGCTTTCCCGCGCTCCCCCGGCCGCACGCGGGCTCTGCAGAGCAGGGCCGTGGCCTCCCTCTACTTGGGACAGGGACCCGGAAGTACCCCAGACGTGCCCTACCTCCAAGCGGGGTGGATCTTTCTGGGCAGAGGGCAGGTTCAGTCACTTGCGCATTAACTCAAGGGCGCTGACCCAGAGCCTAGTGTCTCAGGGAGCCCGACAGGGTGCTCAGGGTGCAGCCCACCCCTGCTGCTGGCTCAGTTCCTAGAAATGAAGATTGCTTTCTCGGAAACATTGGGGAACTTAGGGTGCACAGCAAGCCTGTGGGGTACAGCATCACCGTCCCCCTGTCCCCGGGCAGCTCAGGGAGGCCTTGGGAGGCACGGGTGTGTGGCCTGGAGTTTGAAGTTGGGAAGAAGGGCCCCAGGAAGAGGGGCTAGCCTTAGGGGAGCTCGAGACTGAGGAGGGGTGTCCAGAGGGGAGAGCTGAGTTAGTTTGGGAGGGGAAGGAGGGGGGCCTTGAGGACCAAATCAGCTGAGGGTGGGCTGTATTTGGTCAGGAGCTTCTGCAGGGTGGCCTGAGGCAGGGACATGAGCGAGGGGCCACCCCACTGATCTGGACGATAACTGGAGTGGGTTCAGGAGACAGCAGTGAGAGGAAGTGGCGTGGTTCAGGTCGTGGAGCACAGAGGGGACGCTACTGCGGTTAGCCAGGGTGGAGGGGACATGGAGAATTCCCACAGGGAACTGGCTCTGGGCCAGATCTTCCCTGATGCTGAGGACTGAGGGATCCTGCCTCTGTCATGGGATTAGGGTTAGGGTTAGGGGGCCTCCCTGGTCCAGTAGCTGCCATGAGGCAGGGGACTCAACGAGATGGAGATGGCCCCGCCCTGGGGGCCCCCAGTGCACTCTTGGGGCCCCCTTGTATTTGCTCTGAGCATTTGGTCTTCTGTTTGTGCATGTCCCCCACACCCATCCAAGGGTCTTCCCCTCTGTCTGGATCCATTCAATAAATGAATGTGTGAATGAATGAGCAGAGAGAACCCAGTGAACAGAAACAGAAACCTGTTTTTCTTTTCTTTTCTTTTCTTTTCTTTTTTTAAGATTTTATTTATTTATTTGACAGACAGAGATCACAAGTAGGCAGAGAGGCAGGCAGAGAGAGGAGGAAGCAGGCTCCCTCCTGAGCAGAGAGCCCGATGTGGGGCTCGATCCCAGGATCCTGGGATCATGACCTGAGCTGAAGGCAGAGGCTTTAACCCACTGAGCCACCCAGGCGCCCCAATAAAAATGATTTTTAAGTATAAGTATGTATATCATTATGGTAAACAAAATAAAATTTATTTAAAAAGGAAGATCCACTGGCTACCAGATGGAGAGCATACCAGGATGAAAAGACCATGCCAGGAGTTCTGACCAGAGATGAGGTGGCTGAGTGGGGGATGTCGCAGGAAGGAAGCTCTCAGGGAAGGTGAGCCGTCAGGCCGGGGGTTCGGAGAGTTTGAGGTGCCCATGGCAGAGGTGGGCACCTACTTGGGAGGCTCGTGGGTAAGGCAGGAGGGTCTCAGCGTCAGCTGAGAAGAAGAACCACACCACGTGAGCAAAGCTCTGAAAACAAAATTCCTCCGCTAACACAGATGCCTGGAGTCCTGAGGAAACCACTGTGCTTGCTTCTGGGAATGCACTCAGAGGTCTCATGTTCAAGGCCACTTGTTCCCCAACTCAGCTGGGTCAGGAAGAGTTTAGGAGAGAATCAGGGGAAAGGGGAGGTGGGGGAAGGGACAAGATGGCCGCTGACCCCTGACTCGCCAGCCTGCTTCTGAACCACCCCCTTAAGCCCCCAAGGCCGCAGGGCCAGTCAACTCCAGAGTCAGGGATGAGACTTCCTCTTCTGCGAGATGAGGGCATTGGCACAGTCCATGGCACATGGAACCAGGTGTCAGTGACACTCTTGCCTCCCCTCCCCTCCTGTCCCCCATCTGATTTTTTCCCAGACTCTTCCTTCACACAAGAGCTTCCGGGCCAGAGGAGCTAAAGTTTGGGGGTGGGGGTCAGGGTGGAGATTGTTCCTTTTTCGTGACCCCCTTCTTTCTGTGTGGACGTTGTCAGACCTAGTTGGTGATTCTCTTCCCCTGCGTGATTCCCTCTGGGGCTGAAAGACCCTCATTGTCCTTCCCTCCCAATAAACCCACACAGGAAGTAGGGAGCCTAGAGGGATGCAGGGAACACGGTTGGGAGTTGAGTCCTGGCCCTCTGTGAGGTCTACCCTCTTGCTTCTTAGACACTCCACCCCCTCTCTCCAAAACGGACCTTGCCTGGCCTTGGGGGACAGTGTCTGCTCCTGGCCCAGCCTCCCAGGCAGTTCCTATGATGCCGGGGGTACTCTTTAGCCAAACACCAGGCTCTGGGGGCTCCCAGCCTCCTCACAGAGCTCCTGGTCTCCACTTAGACCCCAAGTAGCCCGGCCCCAAGGGTGTCAGGCTCAGCGGCCCCAGGCCTGGTCCCAGTGCCCAGGGACAGCTGGGATGGTGGGGTTGGGTCCTGCTTTATTCTGGATCTCGTTGCTGGCCCCTCTGCCCACACTGTGTGGGGTAAGGAAAGGTGTGGGAGAGCCTTGAGCGCCACACCAGTTTGTCCACACTAGTCCTGGCTCTCAGGCCCCTGGTGGGGGAGGGGTTGAGGCAGATGAGAAGGAGGAAGGCCAGGCCTCTTCTACTTCCCTTCACTCCTTCCTCCTCCAAAGGTGCCCTCCCCCGAAAACACAGCTTCCACATGTCTCGCTCACTGGCATTCAGGACCCCACTGCCCCCTTTCATTACCCCAGTCCAACCCACAGGCTCAGCAAAGGGGCCTCTTACTTGTTTCCAGAATAGGGTGGCCTGGAGCTTCACCACCACCTCCCTGCTCTGGGGGCTTCTGGAACCTTCTTAACCCTTGCCGACGCCTCCATAGAGCCCCTTCGTGTTCACCATCTGCAGTGGCTTCTTGCCAAGGCTACTTGGATGTTTTTCTACTTTTTACCCATACACCTAGCCGGCTCGCTCATGCCCTCTTCATTCATTCAACACTTAAGAAACACGGCACCATCTTTGAGCCTGTGAATGTCGGGGTGAGTGAGACACACAGCTCATCTGCCCCCAGGGGTCTAGACTCGCAGGTTCAGAGGCTGAACACTGAGACAGGGGCTGGGGGCCCCTCCGTTCCACCCTGCCTGCCCGGCCAAAGCAGGGCCACAGCCCACTGTGAGCAAGTTCAAGGGAACTGGGATGCCCTCTGGGCTAAAGGCGGGGGCTCAGAGCCCAGAGTGAGGCATAGAGGAGGCTGGGTGGCCTGTGTGGGAGCACGGGGCTGACAGAGTGGTGGTACCTCAGCCGGGGTCACAGAAGACTGGGCAGCCTCTGGGCCTCAGCTCCATTCTCCGGGCAAATGGGGGGCTGGGAGGGCCTGGGCAGTCCTTCAGAGGCTGCCCTGGAGGCCTGGGGAGGGGGCTGTAGGCAGGCAGCCTGCCCTCCCCATTTTCTGGAGCCTGGAGCTCTTGCTTGCCCTGGAGCTCAGCTTCCTTCAGAGGGAAAGAGGGTCTGGGGCCAGCCCCAGAAACAGCCTCAGGCAGGGTGACGGGTTGGGCTGGGAGCCGGGGAAGTGGGGCACGGGGGCAAAAGTGACCGACCTCTGGCCTGGTCGCTCCCCCTGGTTAGTGTGCACCCCCCCTTCACCCCATAGGCTCTGGCCGGTTGGTTTCTGGGGGGCGGTGCCCTCTAGCTGGTCCCTACCTGCTCCTGACGCCCAGGGCAAGTCCAGGCCCAGCACCTTCCATGGTGGTGGCTCTGACCTGTCCCACCTGGGAGGAGCCACCGACTGGGCCCTGGGATGGACACCTGGGCCTCAGGAGGAAGGTGACTCCCCCTCCCCCAGGGCTGTCATACAAGTGTTCAGAGGGGTGCCCCCAGCATGGATGGCTTCACAAAGTCCTGTCCCCTACCCCAGGGTCCTCCCCTCCCTTCCCACCTGTGTTTTCCTCCTCATCACGCAAGACTGTGTCAGCAAGACCTGGGGCCACTTGGCCGCCCCATTGTTAATGAAGGTCTCTTGGCCACATCCCCACCCTGGACAGGCCCAGGCCTGCCCGATGCGGCCAGCCCCCTGCCCCCTGCCAGGAGTTCAAATACACCTGTGTGCCTTTGGCCTCTGCCCAGGATGGAAGATCTCCTGACCCTGCCCACCTCTCCCCCAACTCTCACCTTCCTCTTCCTGCAAGTGTGGGTCCCCGAGTGGGGGTGGGGCGGAGAGCTAGCCCCGCCCTCGGCTCTGTAGGGGGCCTGGCCTGTTTGCTCCAGGTTGGCCTGGAGAGTGGGGCGCAGGGTGGGGGGGGTCCTCCAGACATGGAGAGTGACTTGAGGGGGCTGGGGGGCGGCCTCTCCCGTGGAACAGGGATG
>PISX010014100.1:0-54246 GCA_004024625.1 Mellivora capensis | reverse complement strand
ATAAGTACTTACTGGTGTTTGTAGATACCTTTTCAGGTTGGACTGAGGCTTTCCCAACCAAGCACGAAACCGCACAAGTAGTAGCAAAGAAACTACTCGAAGATATCCTGCCCAGGTATGGCTTTCCTGTTATGATAGGATCAGATAATGGGCCAGCCTTCGTCTCTAAGGTAAGTCAGGGCCTGGCTTCCGTACTTGGGGTTAATTGGAAATTACATTGTGCATATAGACCCCAGAGCTCAGGACAGGTAGAAAGGATGAATAGAACTTTAAAAGAGACCCTTGCTAAATTGACCATGGAGACTGGCGCTAATTGGGTGGCTCTACTCCCCTATGCTCTGTATCGAGTACGCAATGCCCCATACAAGCTGGGGTTCACACCTTATGAGATCATGTACGGTAGGCCTCCTCCCATCATACCCAAACTCAAAACCGAACCACAGACTACTGTGTGATGGTCCACCTAGTACCCCGCTTAATTTACCACCCCTATGAGGACTTGATCTCATATTGGGAGGGTGGACCACATAGAACTAAGAGGGAACCCATAAGCCTAACCTTGGCACTAATGCTGGGCCTAGGACTAGGCACCGCCGGGGTGGCTACTGGAACCTCAGCCTTAATCTCACAACAACACCACTACCAAGGCTTACGAGAGGCCATTGATGTAGACATACAAGAGCTAGAATTGTCCATCTCTAAACTCCAAGAGTCTATCAGCTCATTAGCAGAGGTTGTCCTCCAAAACAGACGAGGATTGGACCTCATGTTCCTCCAACAGGGAGGCTTATGTGCCACCCTCAAGGAAAAATGTTGTTTCTATATTGATCACTCAGGGGTAGTCAAAGACTCGATGGCTAAGGTACGGGAGGGATTAGCAAAGCGGAAAAAGGAGCGGGAAACAGGGCAAGGCTGGTTCCAGTCATGGTTTAACGCATCCCCTTGGCTGACCACCTTAATATCCTCCTTACTAGGACCCATCTGTATCCTGCTCCTCTTACTAACCTTTGGCCCATGTATTTTAAATCGTCTGGTGGCTTTTGTCAATCAACGCCTTCAAACAGTACAGATCATGCTCTTAAGACAGCAGCATCAGCCCCTAGACCTGAGCAACAGCAACAACGACAATTACACCGATGACCCCTAAGGACCCAAGATTGGCTCCTCAGATACTTGAGAAAAGGGGGAAATAAGAGACCAAAAGAACACCCCGACCTTGACTGGGAATAAGAACTCCCCGACCTTGACTGGGAATGTATTTTATCTGAGAGACCAAAAGAACTCCCCGACCTTGACTGGGAATAAGAACTCCCCGGCCTTGACTGGGAATGTATTTTATCTGAGAGACCAAAAGAACTCCCCGACCTTGACTGGGAATGTATTTTATCTGAGGAATCGGGGAACCGAAAGCTAACCAGCTAGTTTCGCTTCTGTAGGAACGCTTGCTTTTTCGCGCGCGAGGGCCCCCTAAACCAATCAGCTAACTCCAAGTACGCCTTTTTCAAATGTTCAAAATGTCAACCAATCGGCTCCGCCCCACCCAGAACCTGTTTATACCAGTCTATAAAAACCCTGCACCTACCCAGCCCTGGACCTCTCGGCAATACCGGCAACGAGTGCGCAGAGGTCCAGGTTCGAACCTGTAATAAACAGCCCTTGCCGATTGGCTTTGACTCATGTCTCTGGTGGTCTTTTAGCGGGGGCGGATTTCTCATACGGCATTTCATATGTATTGATAAATACTGTGCTAGGCTGGGAAATTCTTGGGGAATGTATTCCTCATGTCCTAGAGCCCAGCCAAGGGCCTGGCATTAGGTAGGCTCTCCACGTGGGCTATGGAATCCCCCCAGACATGAGAAGTTTCCTTAATGCCCAGGATCCGAGGCGTAGTTTTCTTCCTCCTTCTTCCTCCAACTTCCTGAGTCCACATAAAGCCTTTTAATAACTGTGGCTTGCTTATGGTTTTTTTCCTTCATAATCTTGTCCAACAGGCTCCTAAATTGTTTCAGAGTAGCATTCAGAGTAAAGGGTCCCCTCTTAGTGCTTTAAAGGGGAAGAAACAATGGACAGATTTGGGAACCAGCTCAAAACTCAGAACCAGACAGATGTGGCTTCACATTCTCACTCCGCCTTGTGGCAGCAGAGTGACCAAGAACAAGTTATTTAAACCACTGCTTTTTTTTTTTTTAATAGTTTATTCTTTTTTTATTTTTTAAAAAAACTTATTTATTTATTTGACAGACAGAGTTCACAAGTAGGCAGAGAGGCAGGCAGAGACAGAGAGAGGGGGAAGCAGGATCCCTGCTGAGCAGAGAGCCTGATGTCAATCTCAGGACCCCGGGATTGTGACCCGAGCCGAAGGCAGAGGCTTTAACCCACTGAGCCACCCAGGCACCCCAGTTTATTCTTTTTTTAAAAGATCTTATTTATTTGCAAAAGAGAGAGAGAGAGAGAGGGAGAGCACAAATGGGGCGAGGGGCAGAGGGAGAAGCAGACTCCTCGCTGAGTAAGGAGCCCGATGCAGGGCTTGATCCTGGGACTCTGGGATCATGACCTGAGCTGAAGGCAGGTGTTTAACCGACTGAGACACCCAGGCACCCAAAACCACTGCTTCTTAAACCACTATATGTGGTGAAGAATCAGGTTTAAAACATTTTTTAAAAAATTCATTATAGATCAATATTTTTATACAACACAATACTTTCTGCAAAAGGCAAAATTAGAGCAAGGGTAAAAAGATCAGTGGTTGCTAAGAGGAAGGGGGAGAGGGAGGGCAGAGTGGAATTGAGGAGGTGAGGCACATGGTTGTTGTTGTTTTTAAAGATTTTATTTATTTATTTATTTATTTATTTGACAAAGACACATTGAGAAAGTGAACACAAGCGGGAGAGTGGGAGAGGGAGAAGCAGGCTTCCCACTGAGCAGGGCGGCCAATGCAGGGCTCGATCCCACAACCCTGGGATCATGACCTGAGCTGAGGGCAGATGCTTAATGACTGAGCCACCAGGCACCCTGGCACATGGGTTTTTTAGGGCAGTGAAACTATTCTATAGGATTCTGATTCTGTAGTGGGGCATACACGATATGCACATGTCAAAACCCATAGAATTTGATAGCACATAAAGTGAACCTACACAGGCAGATGAAACAAGGATCATTTAGGAGGTCAGGAATCCCAGGATGGAAGGCAGAATGCGACACAACAGTCTAACTGTATTGCAAATGTACAAAACAGTCTTACTGAAGGCATGGGGGAGACGGTGCCATTGTAAGAAACTTTGCGAACGAGTGACGTGTCTAAGACTAAAGGCAAAAGACACTGTGTGAGTTCCTCCTCGTGAGGGTGCAGGCTAGAATCCTGACAACACTCTACACACTGGAACTGAGCCCTTAAGCGAATGGTGATGGTGGCAGCCAGGTGCCTCTCTGTCGGGAGAGGGAGGTTCCAGGTGAGTAAGAGGAGGAGGCTAGAATTATCCGTGTGGAAACAGATTGGAGTTGGAGACAACAGTATGAACTCATGTTGAGCTCACTATCGATACAGAAAGCCATATAAAGAACGTTTATAAATACGTATATGTATGTAGGTTAGTATATGGGTAAGTCATCTGAGAGACACTGAAGCGGCACTGAGTGTCAAGGTCTTGGTTTCTAATGCCATTCTCCCATGAAGAGGAATCTGGGTTTCTTGGAGGAATGATTAATTTTAGGACCGAGGCAAGAAATATACAAGACGGACAACAGCACCTGGCAGAAGTGAAGGAAGTAAGGAAGTGCTTATAAAAACCAAACACACAGGGGCATCTGGGTGGCTCAGTGGGTTAAGCCTCTGCCTTCGGCTCGGGTCACGATCTCGGGGTCCTGGGATCGAGCCCCACATTGGGATCTCTGCTTGGTGGGGAGCCTGCTTCCCCCTTTCTCTCTGCCTGCCTCTCTGCCTACTTGTGATCTCTGTCTGTCAAATAAATAAATAAAATCTTTAAAAAAAAAAACCCAAACATAATGATGAGGTATGTCAAAGGGACAGAGGAGCTAATTGGAAAAGTTCCTAATGGACAGAGCTGGAACAATTTGAGCAAGAAAATAAGTAAAGGAGTACTGGATTATAATCTGAAGTATAAAACAAATATCCAGAGATCCATGCTGGTGGAAAAAAAATGATGAACACATAAGTAAATGGGGGAGAAAACACAAATCTATGCAGAAGAATTCCAAATACTTGATGTGATACCATCCACTCAAGGAGGCGCCACGTAATTCCTAACCTTAAAGGGTGGGTTACACATAGTGGCTTCTTTCTAGAGAGTACAGTACAGAAAGGGGGCAAGAAGAGTAGGGAAAGCCGACACACTGCCTCAGCCAAGTTATTGAGGTCAACACCAGTGATGACAGGTCATATTGAGAGAATGTACCCTTGCTAGGATGCGATGAGAATGGCACTTTATGCTTCTGTGATGGTCCTCTCCAAAACTCATTCCCTCAGTCTAATCATGAGAACAACATCAGACAAATTCCTATCAAGGGACATAAGACCAAGTTCCTGACTTGTACTTCTCAAAACTGTCAAGATCATCCAGAACAAATCTGGGGAACCGTTGCAGCCAAAAGGAGCCTAAGGAGACGTGATGACGAAATGTAATGTGGTTTCCGGGATGGGATCCTGGAAGGGTAAAAGGACCTTGGGTGGAGGAATCTGAGCAAGTATGGATAAATAAATAAGTTGTAACTTTAGTTAATACTGTATCAGTATTGACTCCTTCATTTTGACAAGTGTATTTACTAACATAAGATGTCAAAGGGAAAATGAGTGTGGATGGGTACTGGTACTACCCTTGCAATTTCTCTGTAAATCTAAAATTATCATTTTAGAAATGTTATTAAAAATGAATTACTAGGGGCCCCTGGGTGGCTCAGTTGGTTAAGCATCTGCCTTTGGCTCAGGTCATGATTCCAAGGGTTCTGGGATCGAGCCTGCAACAGGTTCCCTGCTTAGTTGGGAGTCTGCTTCTCCCTCTGCCCCTTCTTTTGCTTTTGCGCTCTCTTTCTCCCTCTCTCTCTCTCAGATGAATAAATAAAATCTTTTTAAGAAATGAATTACTAAAAAAAAAGAAATTTACAAAAATCATATTCCAAAATCTTATTTTATCTTTTATTATTCAACTGTAGGGTGGATTTACAACTGTTTTATGATTATAAAGCATGTGCTTATATAAATAAGCACGATGCTTACCTAGGACATTTCTTTTTTTTTTTAAGTTTTTAAAAAAAATTTATTTATTTGACAGACAGAGATCACGTGAAGTCAGAGAGACAGGAAGAGAGAGAGGAGGAAGTAGGCTCCCCACCAAGCAAAGAGCCCAATGTGGGACCTGATCCCAGGACCCTGGGATCATGACCTGAGCTGAAGGCAGAGGCTTTAACCGACTGAGCCACCCAGGCGCCCAACTAGGACATTTCTTCTGAGAAAAAGTAAATGATGGCATAAGTTAGCTACCCTTCATTGCACTTTTAATTTATTCTACTTTGATCATATAGAGCAACTTGGCGAACTTTTTCTATAAAGGGCCATACGGTCTCTGTCACAACTACTCAACTCTGCCATCATCACATGAAAGCAGACATAGACAGTCTGAAAATGAATGGGCCTGGCTGTGTTCCCTTAAAACTTTAATTACACAAACAAGCAGCAGTTGAATTGGAGCTATGGGCCATATTTTGTCAACCCTTCACATTTTAGCCAAGCATTTGTGAGCTTTGTTAATTTCCCCAAGAGTATCTTAGTTTTCAAATCACTGTCTTGTGAAGCAACCTACTCAAACTTTTTTTCCTTGTAGAATTAGATTTTTTAAAATTTCCAATGAATATTTATTGATGGGCCCCACAAATAAGAAATGTTTCCAATGACCCTAAGTGAGATAAACATCCCTAGAGACATGTCCATTAAATATATATATTATTTCTTGGGATTCCACTTAGTACCAGGGTTTCAACATTGTCAAAATCTTCATTTAAATTCCATGTGTTGGGACGCCTGGGTGGCTCAGTTGGTTAGGCCACTGCCTTCGGCTCAGGTCCTGATCCCAGGGTCCTGGGATTGAGTCCCGCATCAGGCTCCTTGCTCAGCAGGGAGCCTGCTTCTCTCTCTGCCTCTGCCTGCCGCTCTGCCTGCTTGTGTTCTCCCTCCCTCTCTCTCTCTGACAAATAAATAAAATCTTTAAAAAAAAAAATAAAAATAAATAAATTCCATGTGTTTTTTTCTAAATACAATTCCCTTGCCTTGATATGTTTACCAGTTCTTGGGTTAGGAACTTGAAATTACTCTTAGTTTCATGGTTTGATGTTTGGTCATTTATTCAAAATTTATTTTTCCATATAAACTCGAGAATCACAATTTCAAATTCCAAAAATTCTAAGTGCGGAGATGAATGTAGAGAAGTAACATCTTTACACCATTAAAGATTTTCACCTAGGAACATGACATGTCCTCTCCCATTTCTTCAAGACTTTTTTAAAGTCCCTTATTAGCGGTTTAAAATTTTTCACCATATGACTTTTTCACAGTTCTTTTCGAGTTTATTCCTAGCTGTTGTATACCAGTTGTTTATTATTAGATACGAGAAATACGCAACTTCTCTGTCAAAGTGCTGTAGAAATTTCCAGATACCTTCTCTCAACTGGTGTCCTTACCTCCTGGTGGCCAGCATGGCTCTATGGACTACATTTTGGGAAGCACTGATTTAGACTTCTCTAAGACTCAGTTTCCTCCTGAGCTGATGAGGATAGTAGCCCCTTCCAGAGGATAGTTAAGAGGTGGGGTTGAATGGGTGCTCCAGGGAGGGCACTGAGCACAGTGCGGGGTACAGTGTGGGCTCCAAACAGAGGCTTTCACATGGGCTCCTCAGGCCGCGCCAAAAGGCATCCCTGCTTTGCCTGCCATTTTCCATGCTCACCACGCCTCCTTTCCCCCACTCTACCCTCCCTTCCTGGTGTTGGCCTGACTCTATTTCAGGTTGAAGTGCTCAACCTCCCTTTAATGAAGGTGGCCTCTCCCCTCTCCAACAGCTCTGCCTTGCATGGAGCCCTCCCTCTTGTTGTCAGCCTGTCACCAGGGGCCATGGGCCCAAAGGGGGTTGAAAGCCCACCCACTGGCAGTTGGTATCTTCCTTTGTCTTCTTGTCAAAGCACTGCAGAAGAATGCGGTGATGCCACCTGTCCAAGCCCAGACATCTGCTGACCCACATCCACCCACAAGTCCACGTTCGGAGTTAGATGTGATGCGACACCAAGGTAAGAGAACTTGGGCACAGAAGCCCCTGGACACCACCCCATTTCTAATACCTACCCAAATCCTTCTCTTGTGCAGTGTCTTCATCTGTGTCTTCCCTCCCCCATTCACCCCCTTCTGCTTCTGTCCCATGATACAGGCTCTGCCATCTCCATGGCCTTCTTCTTCTGGTAGTCTTTAGAGACATCTTCCTCTCTCTTCCTCTCTCTAAGTTTTAAGCCTCCTTTAACTCTTAGCTCAGGGCACTCAGGGGACTCAGGAAGAGTCAACACAATTTTCCCTACACATACCTCCCCCCATGTTTGGTCCTTCCAGTGAGAGACTGTTGGCCAAAAATTATCTAGGATGTTTCTATGAAAGTGTTTTTAGATGAGATTTACATTTAAGTTGGTGCATTTTAGGGGTGCCTGCGTGGCTCAGTTGGTTAAGCATCTGCCTTCAGCTCAGATCATGATGATCTCAGGGTCCTGGGGTCAAGCCCCACATTGGGCTCATAGCTTGGCCAGGAGCCTGCTTCTCCCTCTCCCTCTGCCTCTACCCCCTTCTCATGCTCTCTCTCTCTCTCTCTCTCTTGCTCTCTCAAATACATAAATAAAATCTTTTAGAAAAATCGTGGATTATGGGACGCCTGGGTGGCTCAGAGGGTTAAGCTTCTGCCTTAGGCTCAGGTCATGATCCCAGGGTCCTGGGATCAAGTCCCGCATCTGGCACCTTCCTTAGTAGGGAGTCTGCTTCTCTCTCCGCCTCTGCCTGTCTCTCTGCTTGCTTGTGTGCTCTCTCTCTCTCTCTTTCTCTCTGACAAGTAAATAAATAAGTAAATAAATAAATAAAATCTTAAAAAAAATCGTGGGTTTTGAGTAAAGCAGATTGCTTTCCATAATGTGGTGGTCCTCATCCAATCAGCTGAAGGCTTGAATAGAATAAAAGATGTTGACCATCTTGAGCAAGAGGGAATCCTTCAGTAGGCAGCTTTTGGACTTGAACTGCAACTCTTCCTGAATCTCCATCTTGTCAGCCTCCTACATTAGATTTTGGAGTCACCAAGGCTCCACAATTGTGTGAGTCATTCCTTAAAATAAATGTCTCTTTTTATCTCCATATATATATGTATGTGTATATTATGTATAATATAAAAAATGTATATTACTGGGGGGAAAGAGGTTCTTTTTCTCTAGAGAATCCTGACTAATACAGGCAGCCTCGTATATTGCTAACTGCACAATTTTTGAAAAGTAATTTGGCATTACATAGTAAGAACAAATAAAAGATCTATAAACTTTGACTCAATAATACCACCTCTGGGAATCTATCTAGGGAAATGATGACTAGAAGGAGAAGCTGTTGGGATATTTACCATAGCACTATGTATAATAATAGCTAAACAAGCAAACCAACCGATAAACAAATTACTTAAATGTTCAATATTCAATAATAAGGGAATAGTTAATTAAATTATAGTAGAACTACTTAATCAAACTCAATAAAATAATACAGACATGTGATATTGAAGATGCTTAATTAAATGAAACAACTGAATACAAAGTTATATCTAGTGTTACTTGAGCCGTGTTAAAATATATGTGTGGGGATGCCTGGGTGGCTCAGTTGGTTAAGCTGCTGCCTTCGGCTCAGGTCATGATCCCAGCGTCCTGGGATCGAGTCCTGCCATCGGGCTCCTTGCTCAGCAGGGAGCCTGCTTCTCCCTCTGCCTCTGCCTGCCACTCTGTCTGCCTGTGCTCACTCTCTCTGACAAATAATTAAATAAAATCTTAAAAAATATATATATATATGGATGAGAAGATGGGGAGCAAAAATAATAATTAGTAGGGTTATTTATTTATATTTGATTCTTCACTCTCTAACATTAGGTTTTCTATAACACTTGTATATTGAATTTTTTAAAAAAGGAATAAAGGAAGGAAGGCGGAGATGGAGGGAGGAGGAGAGGGGTGGGGGCATTGAGAGGACAGCAGGTGTCTTGGACACACTGTTTCGGTTGTGAGCACAGGCGTGCCTCCTCCCTTCCTACCCCCGCCCTGCCCCAGTCCTGCAATCCTCCTCAGTGCATTGGTTCTGCACACCAGCTCCCTCAGGAAGATGAGCAGGTAGAAGCTCCTGGAAGGGAGGGAAGAGTTGCGGTCTGGCCCTCCCTGTACCAGTCACCTTTCTTTCCACCACCAGGTTCCTCCTCCACCTATTCCAGTCCTACCTTCTTCCATATGTGCTCACATCTGAGGACTGACTGATTAGCCAGGGTCTGTCCCTCTATTATTCTCTCAGTGGGAACCCTACAAGGCAAGGGAGCCAGGGTTAGGCCCAGGAACTTGCCTAGAACTTGAGCTGACTAACTGCTGGTGATTAATTCCCCCATTGCTGGCCCAGGGCCCCCTGGAGCCCCAGTTCTCTTCCACTCCAGGGTGGGCGGAGAGAAGACTTCAGGTTGTCTGCATACACTTCTCCTGCTGCTTGAGAGCACTTTCTTCTCTTTGTCTGGTTAATTTCTACAGGCTTCAGAGACCCAGTTAAGGCATTACCTCCTGCAGGAAGCCCTTCTGAGTTCCCCTGGCAGGCTGGCTTAGGTTGGGCTGTGTGTCCTCAGGCACAGGCAGAGCTGAAATGTAGAAAATATTTGTTGAATGAAAAGAAAATCACTTGCTTGTGACTGACTTGGCCCTCAGCTTCACAGCTCCCTGGGCCCATAGTCCCCTGTACCACAATACTATCTTTTGAAGAACAGCCTCTTTGATTAAATAGTGTCAGAGGGAGGGAGAAAATACTTTGGTGTTGTGACAGCCATGAACAGGCACTGTTCAGATGTCCTGCTACAGGGAACGTAACGGACCGACACCCCAGTGCTGTCCCCCTGCCTTTCTACCACCTTTACTCAAACAACATGTGTCCCCCGTGCTGCTCTCAGCCAGAGCCTGAGCACAGTGACCGTATACTGAAGAAACATTCCAGCAAAACGTGGGACTTCCCTGATGGGTGACTCTCCCATAAGGACATCGTAAGCGCCTGACAGAAACCTTCTTAGATGGAGCTCCTGTCTAGGACTCTTCCTACTCGGCTATCCTTCCTTCCCTCTTTCACTCACGGGGTCAGACCTGCATCATGATCTGAAGGTTCTTCTCACTTTTTCTGGTGCCCTCCCTGTGGTGGCCAGTCTCCAAGATGGCTCCCCGCCTCCTGGTATTCGTGCTCTTATATAGTCCCCTCCCACATTGTACCAGGATTGGTCTGTGTGACCAGCAGCACATGGCACAAGTGATAGTATGTCATTCCTGAGGTAAAGTCATAAGAGATACTGCAGCTTCTGTCCGGGTTGCCTTCTCTCTTTCTCTGTCTATCTCCCTTTCTGTCTCAGAAGCCAGCTGCCACATTGTTGAGCAGTTCCAGCCAACAAGATGAGGAGTGGAGGCCCCCAGCCAAAGGCCGCATGAGCCGCTGACTGTAGCCCCCACTGCTGACAGCCCAGCCACAGCCTCCTCGGAGGCTCTGAGCCAGACCCATCTCACTTGGCCTCTCCAGACTCCTGACCCTCAGAAACTGTGGGAAATATTAAATGTTGTTTTAAGCCACTAAGTTATGGAGTACTTTGTTGTTCAGCGGTAGATAACTCCCGTTTTCCTGTCAGAAGTACTCCTTCCATTAAAGCTTTTGTGTGTCTAATCCTGTCATGGCAGCCGCTTTTCAGAGGACTTGAGACAACACAGGTGTGAACAGATGACAAGAAAAGCATTCAGCCCTCACTGAGCATGTGGCCCGGGTAGACACCTCTAAGCACATTAACTTTAGTTAATCCGCACGATGATCCTGAGACATGATATTGTCAGCATTTTATAGATGAGGAAACAGAGGCACGGAGTTTTCTCTCATGATTATGGAGAGAGAGGCTGGAATAGCAGAAATTGCTGTAGAACGTGGTGGGGGTTTGAGCTCTGGCTCAGCTGTGTGACTTTAGACAAGCCACTTCATGCCTCTGGGGCTTGGCTTTTCATGTCTGCCACGAGGCCCTGAAATAATTGGTCTCTGAGGCCCCTTTTAAGGATAACAATAAGGTATCACCGGGCTCTGAGAGTTGGAATAGTAAAACTAACATGTAATAGAAAAGATCAGACACACACATATATAAATACACATGACCCAAAGGTCAACCAGTCATCCTGTCCTTGGAGCCTAGAGAGAAAGTTGGATCAAGCCCCTTCCCACCCCACTCGTCAAGTCCAGTACTGCCCCCGCAGGACACTGAGAGCCCTTTAGTGGTGGGGGCAGAGGTGATGCTCTTATGCCAGATCACCCCCCACCCTCCCACCCTCCCCACCTTACCCCTCCCCCACCACTCCAGTTTCCTGTCTCACGGCTTCTTGGGCTCCCTCCTTACACAAAGCAGTTGTGCTTTTCTCTCCTTCTCTCTGTTAACCCACATTTAAGACAAAGCCTTTCTTTCCTTGATCCCCAGGCCTGGTCCCCCATCCCCATGAGGTGCCCACCGGCCCCAGAACCCTGACTGTGGTCTCCTGCTTGTTGGCCACACTGCACTGAGAGTTGCCTGTCCCCGAATTTGAATTCCTTATAAACAACAAATAGTCTAGTATAAGTATGTCCCAAACATTGCACGAGATATACTAAGAAGTTATTTGTTGTTTTTGTGCAATTCAAATTATCTGGATAGTCTCTGTTTTTATGGGTTCAATCAGGATTCCTCTCCTTTTCCAAGGCTTCCCCTCCCTGTCCCTCCGAGATCTCCTCTGACTCTCCAGGTTCTGCTCACTGTGTAGGTCAGAGCAATCTTGGTCTCCTCAGACCTTATCCCCAAACTCAGGCCTGGACCACGTCTGCATTTCTAAATCCCTCAAGAACATCTGCTCCTTCATGAGCTCAGTACACCCACAGTTTATGGTTTTGTCTTGAATTCCTTTAGCTTGTTCTACCAAATAGTGCTTTCCTCCTCTGTTGGTGGTATAGAAGTCATCTTAAACACGAACACAGCTTCCCACGCTGACAGTAGGGTTTAGAAGGCCTGTTAGTGCCAAACAGTGCAAATAACAGGGATAAAGAAAGAATTTGCCTGAAGAGGTTGGTCAACAAGGGGAACAAGAAAGGGGGCCCAGGAGGCTGAAGTGGGCAGGGCAGCCTGATGGCAAGGGAGAGGCCGGGGATGCGGGAGCTGAGCTCTCCACTTTCCAGAAGCTGTTGCAGCCACAGCCCAGCATTAGCCAGGGAAGAGTATTGGGGAGTATGGGGGAGAACAGTTTTGCAGCCAAAGAAATTTGGAAAATTTCTTGTAAAATGATGTTCATTTGAGAGCCTCGATTAGGCCAACATACATAGTGAAATTCCGGGTGGGGATGGGGTCGGGAGGAAGGAAGCAGCCTTCTCCAAACCTGATTGGCTTGAAGACTTGAAGAATCCTTGTTTTGGAAAAGGACTCAGCTCACTGAACAGTGCTCTGCTTTGGGGGAATGGAGCTTTTCCCTCCCCTCTCTCCTAATTCTGGTTCCAGGCTCCCCACGCTAGCTAGTTTGAGTCTCCACATACCCAGAAGTTGTGAATGACGGGCCAGACACCCTGTCATCAGACACGAGTGTTCTAATCCTTGCAAAGGGACAGTAACCACGGGAGCTTAGGTGACTGGAATAGGGGAGAAGAAATCAATAGGCATCATGTGCTTCGCTAGTCTGGGAGTGCTAGCTTATGTTTTCAGCTACTAAATGGGCATTCTGGTTTACAGCTCAGCTGTCCTCTGTGGATTTGGTTAGCAGGAATCACTTCCCCAGAGGCCAGGCACTCCCTCCTGGTAATGGGCCGAGAAGTTAGACCAGTGGGCTCCTGCAACCTCCTCCCTGAGCTCCTTCCAGCTCTAGAATTATGGGCTCTAGGAAACGTGGATCTTTCATAAGTGTTAAACTTGCTGAGGGCCAAAGGGGTCGTCATCGGTCAGTGTTCTTAGCAAAGGGCCACCTAGCAAAAGGTGCGTGGGGGAGGTAGTGAGAAAAGGGGGAAGTATGACAAGGGAGAGGAGAGATGAGTCAGGGACATGTGAGATCAAGCGCTGACAGGAGATTTGGTAGATGCCTAGGACTGGAGGGCAGTGGAGGGAGGAGAGGTCAGGGAAATGGGAGGTCAGAGCACCCAGGCTGCTGCAGACTGGGTTTCACAGTGATTTCTGGCTGAAGCCGGGAGACACCCAGGAGGAGATGTCTGCTCTAGCCTGGGAGGCCGAGAGATGGTTTGGGCCCTCAGGGGCCATGGGGGGAGTTCTGCAAGGGTGGACCGAGTGTGGAGGCTCTCCTGGCAGAGGCAAATGCTCCAAGCGCTCACATCCGGGAGAAGGGGCCAGCAGAAGGTGAAGGCCTGGCTGGGGTTCTGGGTGGTGGCAAAAAGGTGTAGAAACTGAGACTCAAAGCCTCCCCTGTCCCCTCTCCCCAGTGGATGTCACTTTCCTCAGCCACTGCCCTGGCCCATCCTGTCATGAGAGGAGAGGGAGTTCCCTGTAGGCCTGTGGAGACTGGACAGACCCCTGCTCTAGGGGATCCGCTTACCCACCTGGGCCAGGATCCCATGGCAACCAATTCTATTTCCTCCACCTGGCCCAGGGGCCTGAGCTCACAGCCACCTCCTTAGGCTCTGGGGATAAGATCTAGGGCAGTCTGTGACTTCCCTTTGCAGTTCCCATGGCAGCCCAAATTGGAAGCTGAATTTGAAACATTCTCTTACTTCCTTGTTCCTCTTGGCACTTAGGTTACTGTCGTCCTGGCCCCAAAACGCCCATTGGGCCAGCACCCTCTGGAATCAGGGACCCACCCAGGCAGTCTCAGAGTCCGACAGCGTCAGAGCTGGAAGGGACTTTAGTAGCTGACTCGTCCAACCTCATTTCACACATGAGGAAACCAAGGCACAGCGTGGGGAGTGGCTGCCCAAGGTCACACAGCGGGAAGGCTACCCAGCTTTTAGAAACTTTGTGACCTCCCTGAACCAAAAACCCACAAGAGAGCCCCTGTGATCAAAACTCAGAGGTCATTCCGTCCAGCCTCCTGACTCCAAGGGGTTGATGACAACAGGAGTCGCTGCTATCCCATGACCTCCGGAGCGTGCAAGGACCACCCCGGGCCGCCTGTGGACAAGTCCAGCCGGGTGCCTTCCCGGCCCCAGAGCCACAGTTTTACTTGCTGACCTATCAGAAGCCATCGTGTTCTGGCTTCCCCTAGCTGGGCTTCAGTGGATTCCTCAGGGCAAGGGGGAGAATGACCCCAATAGATTCTTCTTCACACTGGTCTTGTGAAGCCAAAATAGAACTCAGAGGCACAAGCACTTGGGGCAGGACTTCGAGGCCCCTGCAAGGGGAGGGGGAGAGGAGCCCATGCTGCTCTCTGCTGCTAGCCCCACACCTGCCACAGATAGGCACTTGATAAATATTTGTACAAAAACCTAACCTCCGTGTTAAACGTTCTCTTCTGTAAAACAGGATAATCACGCGCCTTCGAAAAAGGTCCAAAAAGGGACGCCTGGGTGGCTCAGTCATTAAGCGTCTGTCTTCCGCCCAGCTCATGATCCCAGAGTCCTGGGATTGAGTTCCGCATCGGGCTCCCTGCTCAGCGGGGGACCTGTTTCTCCCTCTGCCTGCCGATTTCCCTGCTTGTGCTCTCTCTGACAAATAAATAAAATCTAAAAAAAAAAAAAAAAAGTCCAGTGATTAAGGATAATATATCAAAATGCCAAACACAGTAGATGTTCAGTAAAGGGTAGCCTAGGAAAATGACAAGACAAATGAGACAAGCAGCACAAAAGAGCGGGCATAGAGCTTTAGGGTCAGCAGCAAGTCCATTTTCTCTTGTGGAGATGGTTCCGGTTTATCCGCCCACGCGAACCTTTGGGTGCCTGCTGGTGGGAGACAGGGAAGGGAGAGGTTTGTGCGGCCTGGGGCTGCCTGCTGGAGAGACCGGCCCCACCGGGAGCTGGCTGAGGCCCAGAGGAGGAAGAGAGCAGGGGGCAGGTGAGGCCTGCGTGGGCCCAGAGGCTGGCTTCCCTCCGCTCAGCTGAACGGACGCTGCGGGCTGAGGGCCTTCGGTGAATGTGAGCCGAGCTGGCCCTCAGCCTGCCCCCATGGGGATCACAGCATAATCTCCGCTCGTCTCCCCACCAGACGGGGTCTCCCGTAAGCAGCTGGTGCTTACTCTCTGGGCATCCCTTCTGTTCCCAGTACAGAGCTCAGCACACAGCGGTGCTCACTGAATGGTCTCTGAAGGAATTCATGGACCAGTTAATGAGCAAGATGGCCTCCGTCCGGGAGAGGGTTGTGTATGTCACGCTTTCATGAACCAGGGGGCTGGAGAGACGATGCCTTCAGAAGAGGCAGTGGAAAGCAACGACCTTAAAACCTGGAAGTAGAGAGTAGTTAAGGAGCTGAGGGGGCGGCCAGCCTGGACTCAGGCGTGACGTGGAGCTGCCCTCAAGGCCTCAGGTGCTGCCTCGAGGGAGGGGATTGGCCTGGGCATGAAGAGAAGCCAGTTTGTTAAATACAAGGAAATCTGTCCAACAGTTTGTATTGCCAGAAACTAGCACAAAGGTAGTGAGTTCCCCATCATTAGGCTCAGCTAGGGTTGGGCAGCCCTTGGTTACTATAGAGTACTATGTTTCACTTTTTTTTTTTTTTTTTTTTTAGAGAACAAGCAGGGGTGGGGGTTGTGACAGAAGGAGAGGGAGAGAATCTTTTTTTTTTTTTAAACTGTTTACTTTTATTTTATTATTTTTTGTTTTTATTTATTTATTTATTTTTTAGACAGGGAGAGAGAGTAAGCGAGCGCAGGCAGACAGAGTGGCAGGCAGAGGCAGAGGGAGAAGCAGGCTCCCTGCCGAGCAAGGAGCCCGATGTGGGACTCATCACAGGACGCCGGGATCATGACCTGAGCCGAAGGCAGCCGCTTAACCAACTGAGCCACCCAGGTGTCCCCAGAGGGAGAGAATCTTAAGCAGGTTCCATGCTCAGCGCAGAGCCTGGTGTGGGACTTGATCTCACGACCCTGAGATCATGACCTGAGCAGATATCAAGAGTTGGATGCTTAACTGACTGAGCCACCTAGGCACCCCTCAAAATTTTTTTCAAACTACAACCTATATAAAAATATAGTTCATGTTGTAGTTATCTCTACACAGGCACACACATAATTAAAAAAAAAAACTGATTCTCATCTACTTTAAAAAAAAGATTTTATTTACTTATTTGACACAGAGAGAGAGAGAGAGACCACAAGTAGACACAGAGGGAGGCAGAGAGAGGGGAGGGAAGCAGGCTCCCTGCTGAGCAGAGAGCTGATGCTAGGTTTGATCCCAGGACCCTGAGATCATGACCTGAGCCAAAGGCAGAGGCTTAACCCACTGAGCCACCCAAGTGCCCCAGTGTTTTCAAGTGCTGCTGCTGACCCACTCCACTGGTTTGAGGCTCTGCTGTCCCGTGCTCAGCGTGACTGGGGACAGCATTGTGCTAGCTGGCCCACAGGTCTCCTCAGGCCTGGAATCCTGCGGCTGTCTGCTCAGACTCCTATCAGCACTTGTCTGAGAACAACTCATGTAGGAAGACCAATCTTCACTGAAAAAATGCACAAAATGTTTACTCTTTTGTTAGAAACAATACTTGTGGAAAATACCTTCATCAAGAAGAATAAAATGTACCCACCACTCAGAGAACTCCAGTGTTATTAGCATTTGGAAGTATTTCATCCTAGGCTCTTCTTCTTCTTCTTTTTTTTTCCATTTTATTTGGCTCTTTTAAAAACTTTTGGGATCACATAGAAACTATTATAAACATACAAACCATTTTATAAACATTTTACTTCACAATGTTTTATTGACTTTTCCCTGATTGCTGTATATTTTTCCACATGATCATTTGTGATGAGTGCATTATATTCCATGTACTAATGCATCACAAGAAGTTCAGCAAATTCCAGTACTGATCCATTAGGCAGCCCCCAGTATTTGCTATGTACATACATCTGTGTATACTTGGCCTGTGATTTCCTTTGGATGAATTCCTAGAAGTGGATTTTATTTTTTTAAGACAAGCTGTTTTGTTTTTAAAAGGTTTTGTTTAAAGTGGTGTTGGGAAAATTGGACAGCCACATGCAGAAAAATGAAACTGGACCATTTCCTTACACTACACATGAAAATAGGCTCAAAATGGATGAAAGACCTCAATGTGAGAAAGGAATCCATCAAAATCCTTGAGGAAAACACAGGCAGCAACCTCTTCGACCTCAGCAGCAGCAACTTCTTCCTAGGAACATCGCCAAAGGCAAGGGAAGTGAGGGCAAAAATGAACTATTGGGACTTCATTAAGATCAAAAGCATTTGCACAGCAAAGGAAACAGTTAACAAATCCAAAAGACAACTCACAGAATGGGAGACGATATTTGCAAATGACATATCAGATAAAGGGCTAGTATCCAAAATCTATAAAGAGCTTATCAAACTCAACATCCAAAGAACAAGTAATCCAATCAAGAAATGGGCAGAGGACATGAACAGACATTTCTGGAAAGAAGACATCCAGATGGCCAACAGACACATGAAAAAGTGCTCCACATCACTGGGCATCAGGGAAATACAAATCAAAACCACAATGAGATACCACCTCACACCAGTCAGAATGGCTAAAATTAACAAGTCAGGAAATGACATGCTGGCGAGGATGCGGAGAAAGGGGAGCCCTTCTACACTGTTGGTGGGGATGCAAGCTGGTGCAACCACTCTGGAAAACAGCATGGAGGTTCCTCAAAAAGTTGAAAATAGAACTACCCTATGACCCAGCAATTGCACTAGTGGATATTTACCCTAAAGATAAAAACATAAACATCCAAAGGGGCACGTGCACCCAAATGTTTATAGCAGCAATGTCCATGATAGCCAAACTATGGAGAGAACCTAGATGTCCATCAACAGGCGAATGGATAAATAAGATGTGGTATATATGTACAATGGAATACTATGCAGCCATCAAAAGAAATGAAATCTTGCCATTTGCGATGACATGGATGGAACGAGAGGGTATTATGCTTAGCGGAATAAGTCAATTGGAGAAAGACAACTATCATATGATCTCCCTGATATGAGGAAGTGGAGATGCAACGTGGGGGGTTTTGGGGGCAGGAAAAGAATAAATGAAACAAGATGGGATCGGGAGGGAGACAAACCATAAGAGACTCTTAATGTCACAAAACAAACTGAGGGTTGCCAGGGAGAGTGGGGTAGGGAGAGGGTGGTGGGGTTGTGGACATTGGGGAGGGTATGTGCTATGGTGAGTGCTGTGAAGTGTGTAAACCTGGCGACTTACAGACCTATATCCCTGGGGCTAATAATACATTATATGTTTATAAAAAAATTAAAAATATATATTTAAAAAAAAGGTTTTGTTTATTTTAGACAGAAAGGAGTCAAGCCAGCTTTGGTTACAGTGGAATTGACCATACCAGTACGTGGCAAAAACTCAACAAATGTTAGTTGTCGTTGCTTTTGTGGTTTTAAAAAACATTTTAGCCATTTTTAGGCTATAAAGCAAAAATTCTATAAAGAATCATTTATTCATCCATCCATTTGACAAATGTTTATTGAGAATCTACTGGGGACTGGGCACTGTGCTGGACATGGAGTCCTGGGGGAAAGGGGTATATGGTGCTGAATGAGTCATCCCAGTCAACCTAAGGCAGCGGAAAGAGCCAACAACTCAGGCCAGGGGACTCCCCAGGTCTCGGAGATCGGGAGACAGTTCTCCATGAGTCTCTCATGTTTTTTTGCAAGTCTCGGGAGCAGAAATACAGATGGCCTTTTGTTCTAGGCTATCTTTTCAAGGGTATTTGTATGGTGAAGAGCCTTGAGAGGTAGAGATAGTGTCTCTCTCTCTGGGACAGAAGCAGATCTGGTTGCTGCCCAATGTAATAAAGATAATTTTTATCTCTGGGGGGAGGGTGGGTAGGTTTGCAGGCAGCCTCTTAAAAAGATCGGAGTTTCCTAAGATCAGCATTTCTCAGCAGGACACCAGCCTCCTGTGTCACAGAACCCATTTGCACCTGCCTCTTTTTTGCCCCTCTGGGACTTAGGGGTCAAGGGAAGCCAATGTGAACAAGAAGTTCATGCTATCTGGTGTGTCTGGAGTAGTAAAGTCCTTTGTCTCTGACCCTGGAGTCTCTTGTCTTCTGTCAGAATCCATGACACTGGGTCGGGCCCTTCAGTTCTTGACATCAGGTAGGTATAGCTTTTCAGCACAGTAAATGGATTGTGGCGTGATGGTGCTCAGGACAGTCCAGTGGGGAAGCAAGAGGAAAGACAAAGCTGGGACTCTGGGCACCTGGGGGGCCTCAGGCAGTAACTGAGCAGGAGGGCAGGTAAGAAAGCAAAGGTTTGCCTGGGGAATAGCACAAGCTTCAGCCAAACCTGAGGCACTGTGAGGACCAGCCAGGGAGAGTGGGAGACGGAAGAGCTGCTGCTGGGAGAAGCAAGTCGGGGCAGGAATCCCTGAGACAGAAAAAAAGGGGCTGAATGTTTGAAGCATCTTTGGGCACCAGAGAGAAGCCAGAAGTCTCTGGCCAAAGCTGTCCTGCAGAAAGCCCCTTCCCAAGATGAGGACTTTCACATTCTGGTTCCCACCTACCTTCTCTCTCTCACTCCCCTCCATGGACTCAAAGTCCTGCATCCCGGGTAGGAAACAGAGACACCCAACCCTACAGAACTCCTAAACACAAGTGCCCCTTAGCACAAAGCACCCTCACCCCCCTCCCAGCACAGCTGGTGCTTCTTACAAGGCAGGCCCCTGGGAGGCTCCGTCGGCCCCTTGGGCTCTTCTCCGCAATTTCCTCTCTCCTGGGGCTCCTCTACCCCAGGCAGTTATTCTGGATTCCAACCAGGTACCTACAGATTTTACTCACATTTGAAGGAACTGGGGTGAGTCAGCCACTGGTACTTCTCTCATTGCTCATGGGGCCTCGCAGGTTAGCAGCATTAAGCTACTAAAGGGCTGATGAAGAGGCTCGTTTATTCTTTTTTTTTTTAAAAAGATTTTATTTATTTATTTGTCAGAGAGAGTGAGAGAGCACAGGCAGACAGAGTGGCAGGCAGAGGCAGAGGGAGAAGCAGGCTCCCCACCGAGCAAGGAGCCCGATGTGGGACTCAATCCCAGGACGCTGGGATCATGACCTGAGCCGAAGGCAGCCGCTTTACCAACTGAGCCACCCAGGCGTCCCGAGGCTCATTTATTCTTAACATTTCCTCCACCCGCACACCAGGGTTGCAACCCCCAGGGGCTGGACTCCCCATCTGCCTCAATCAGAATGCCCGTCCTCCTGTGTCCCAGAGACCCTGGCCACAGCAGCGCTTTCCCGGTCTTGACCAGTCTGGCCTTGAACGGAGGCCTGAATGGGAGCTGTAAGTTTGCTCGGCGCACCCCTCCTGGGCCTCCCATTTTCTTCTTGCCTCCCTCACGCCCGGTATTCATCTGATTAAAGGCCATATGTTAGACCCTGAGAAGGATGCAAGAAGTCAGTTTTTGTTTTTTGCTTTTTTTTTTAATGCATTGGTCATTTATACAGAAACACAGACTCACAGATATGAATTAAATCTTCGAGAATTTTAATCTTGCGTCTTTCTCCTACATAGGACTGGCGGGAAGGAAGAAGAAGCTCAAACCAAACAACAGGGCTGGGTTCAGGTTCTTAATACTTTGGGCAAACTGCGGCGATCTTTACTCTGATGGCGTGAGATGGGTGGGGGGTAGGCTTTCCCACAGCGAGGGTCTTCAGAAAGCCAGGTCCTGGCAGTGGGTGCCTACCTTTTGGCAGAGGGACACACTAAGGAAGGGTGGGACTGATTGTCTCAGGGGGACCGGGATTTGGGGTTTGGCTATGCAGATACACTAAAGGGAATCACACATTCAGGGGCTCTTCAGAAAATAGCAGCCATGAAAACTTTAAAAAAAAATTATTTATTTGATAGAGAGATACAGCGAGAGAGGGAACAGAAGCAGGGGGAGAGGGGGAGGGAGGAGTAGTCTTCCTGCCAAGGAGAGAGCCCGGTGCAGGGCTCGATCCCAGGACCCTGGGATCACCACCCGAGCTGAAGGCAGACACTTAACTGACTGAGCCACTCAGGTGCCCCCAGCCATGAAAACTTTTGAAACATTTTTAAGAAACCAATCTCCCATTTAACTTAGGCTTATGTAATAATTTTATCTAATAGATACTATTATATCACATATGACAGTATTTATTATACTACATATTAATTATAAGATATTGGAGCCTACATTTGAACTCCCAGCAGAGTCAGGTGGCATCTAGAGCCTGCAGGCTTTCTGTGAGATAGTCTAGTATCAGAATTAAAAGAATCCCCCATGGAGCGCCTGGGTGGCTCAGTGGGTTAAAGCCTCTGCCTTCAGCTCAGGTCATGATCTCAAGGTTCTGGGATCGAGTCCCGCATTGGGCTCTCTGCTCAGCAGGGAGCCTGCTTCCTCCGCTCTCTCTGCCTACCTCTCTTGCCTACTTGTGATCTCTGTCTGCCAAATAAATAAATAAAATCTTAAAAAAAAAATTAAAAGAATCCCTTTAAATCATAAGTATCCTTCCAGAAAAGTATCCTTCCATAAGAACCTGCCTTGTCTTTGCCTTTGCATATTATCTTTTTAGGAGATTGATTCTGTACCACTGGTTCTGGCTCTCCAAACCTCATTCTTTCAAGCAGGCTCCTCTCCCTCAGCCACTAAACCATAGTTCTTGAAGAACTTACCGGCTTGCATGATCATGGCATAAAATAAACTAATCTGCGTAAGATTACCATCAACTCCCCTGATGTAGCCAAGCTGACCCTCTCCCAGTTTACCAGGAGCCAGCTGGAGACACTAGCCTCCTGAGCCCTATAGCCGCCCCCCCCCCACCTGTTTCCCTTCCCAAGCTAGTCACTCCGCATGAATTATACCATAACTCCCTCAGAGAGCTGACCCTGACCCCCAGAACAACCCCAGGCTCTTGCTCCAAACAACTCTTTGGCTCTTTTTCTGTGTCCGCCTTCCCCAGGGGCAGGGGGCGGGGGAGGGGACATTGACATTTGTTGAGAACTTTCTATGTGTTAAGCTCATAGAAATGATTACTATTTCCATTGTGCAGGTGGGGAAACTGAGGTTCAGCTGGGAAACAGCTTGTCTATGGTGATTCCAAAGCCCCTGTTCTTTCCCCTGGAGCACTCGGTCTTCTGGGGCTTGACCATAGTCCCTCTCACATCCCCCTTCCTTGAAAGGAAAGCCAGCTGGTGACCCCTCTTGCAGGCTCGCCCCCTGGGACCTGGGATCGCACTGGCTAACACAGTCTCTAGACCCCAGAACCTCGTGCTCATCTCAGAGCAAACCTCATCTTACAGTACTGCACCCCCGCCTGCGACATGGGACACAGGCTTAGTGATCACTATCCTCCTGCCTCCTCCCCTCACCTGAGCCCCAGCTCCACGACTCCAAGAAGTGTGGGTGGCAAATGAGGGTTCGGGGAGACAACATTCTAGGCGCACCCGAAGAAGTAATGTCAAGGGGGCAGAGCAAGGTAAGAAGTCACTTTTTTCCCATGAAGGGAGAGTCTGGGATTGTGTGAGGAAAAGGGGGAAATGCTTAGGTTGTTCCCCACCCTTGGAGAGCTGGGGGGCATCTGGTGTGAGGGGCTGGGGAGTTGGCTGCCATACCGACTGTGGGATTCCCCAGGGGACAGGGTAGGTTTCATTTATGTTTTTTACTGTCCTGTCCTTCTCCCCTTGCCTACCCTTATTCTCCTCTCCGGATTCAGAAGGAAACCAGGAAGTCTGAGGCCTTCACTCAGCTACCGTCTGTCCACCTTTGAAAGAGCGGGTTGAGGGCGCCTGGGTGGCTCAGTGGGTCAAAGCCTCTGTCTTCGGCTCAGGTCATGATCTCAGGGTCCTGGGATCGAGCCCCGCATCGGGCTCTCTGCTCAGCGGGGAGTCTGCTTCCCTTCCTCTCTGCCTACTTGTGATCTCTGTCAAATAAATAAATAAAATCTTAAAAAAAAAAAAAAAAAAAGAAAGAGTGGGTTGAAATCATGGAGCACCGGCAGGGGTGGTCAGCTCCAGCTGGGCCCTGCCCTGTTGTCTCCGCCACTTCTTTCCAGCCCTAAGGAGGCAGTGTTGGGAGCTCCTGGGTCTGCTGCCTGCCCAGCCTCCTACTCCTGGGAAGTTTGATCAAGGGATCAAGTAAGAATATTTCCTTTTGTCACCCAGACCAGCTTGCTATTTCAGCGGTGACAGAGGCAGATGTTTGGGACTTCCAGAGCCAGCGCAAGGTGACGTCGGCCTCCCTGTAGAGGTCCTTCATTGTAATGACTCATACATTTACCCTCCCCAAACCTTCTTCAGAGGTTATGCGGGGTTGGATTAGTGTCCTCACAAGATTCATGTCACCAAGAATCTCACTGTGATCTTATCTGGAGATTGACTTTTTTTTTTTTAAAGATTTTATTTATTTATTTCTGTGAGAGAGAGAAGGTGCACGAGCATGGGCTGAGGAAGAAGCAGACTCCCCACTGAGTGGGGAGCCCAACATGGGGCTCCATCCCAGGACCCCAGGATCACAACCTGAGCCAAAGGGAGATGCTCAGCAGAATGAGCCACCCAGGCAGCCCTGGAGATGGAGTCCTCGCAGATAGAATGAGTTACGTTAAATGGAGAACATACTGGCTGAGCGTGGGCACTACTATTCCAATGACTCATGTCCTTACAAGAAGAGTGAACAGACACAGACACATAGGGGAGAAGACGGTTGTTTGAGGGGGGAAGCTGCCAGCCAGGGAACACCAGAGCTGCCAGTGACCACCAGTTAGAAGAGGCAAGGAGAATCCCCTGGAGACTTTGGAAAAGCATGTTCCTATCAGTGCCTTGACTGAGGACTTCTGGCTTCCAGAACTGTGAGAATACACTCCTGTCGCTCTCAGGTACCCAGTCTGTGGTGCCTTGTCATGGGAGCCCTAGGAAACTGATACTCAGATCCTCTCGGATTGCCATCCGTGAGCTTCCTCCATTGCCCCACGTACCCTGGGAGCTCAAGGCCATGGACCTAGAGGGTCTGTCATTACACACCCCTCTGCCCACATGTAGATCTTTCTAGACTGTGACCTTGTGAAGGCAGGGGCTGTGGCCTGTTCATCCCAGCATCCCCCGTGTCAGACACAGTGCCTGGCACACAGGCTTACAGATTAACTCGGCTGCTGGAGTGCCAGGCTAATGCTCTGAGTTCTGTTGCCTCCATTGTACACTGGAGAGCGGGGCTTGCTGGGGCTCCCTGGCCCTGCTCCCCTTAGCTCCCCTTGGCCTTCCCTGCCAGCTGGTTCCTTTCTCCAGGGGAGCACTGGCCTCATTCAGCTAGATTTTTTTGCAGGACCATTCCCATCTTCTTCTGCTCTAACCCCTTGGCTTAGTACCAACCTCCCTCTCCCCACCCCCAACACACATTTCTCTTTCCAAATCCTTCTGAATCACTTTCTCTAGACTATTTTCCTGGACAATGTATCAAGCCTCAGGTATTCAAATGAGAAGACTGGCAGTTGGTCATGGATCATGGCTGGGAAACCACCCAGGAAGGCATCCTTAAGGGACTCTACCTGTTCCTCAACGAATCTGTAGTCCTTAATCCACCTGTCATTTTAAGCTCACCTGAGTAGTTGTCTTGTTTTGTTGGTTTCATCTCTACCATTAGACTGTTAGCATTAGAGACTTCATGTACCCCAAATGTCTAAGAATACACCCCACATCCTGTAGACACAGCTAATTAATGGTAATTGACTTCCTGCTCTAGAAGGAAGGTCAGAGCAGTCTACAAAAACACACAAGGCCTGATTCTAGCCTAAGGAAATGACCTTTAATATGTAAGGAGCTTTAGGCACAAGACTCTCAACACTTCATTACTTGTAGTAAGGACGACTGTAAATAACCTGCGTCCAACATAATTAAATAAGATATGGTAGCAGTCCATTCAATGAAATTTTATGAAAACTATATGAATGAAGTGTTCATAGTGACAGGAAGAAATACTTGGGTTTAAAGTTACACGGTAGGGGTGCCTGGGTGGCTCAGTTGGTTAAGCATCTGCCTTTGGTTCAGGTCATGATCCCAGGGTCCTGAGATCGAGCCCCATGTCAGGTTCCCTGCTTAGCGGGAAGCCTGCTTCTTCCTCTCCCTCTTCCCCTGCTTGTGGTCCCCCTCTCTCTGTCAAATAAATAAATAAAATCTTTAAAGTTACATGGTAAAGTAGGAATCCGAATTTTATCTATGATAGGGTAGATTAAAACTATGTATATGAGCTATTCATGGGGAAGAAGCTAGAAAACTATCAATGTACAAGGTTTTTCTTGGTGGTGAATCATTGGTGATGGTTTTCTTTTCTCTCTACTTTAAAATATTTTCCATAGTTGCTATAATGGGCATGCATTACTTTTATAATGGGGAAAAAAACAACTAGTAAGCCTTATTTTAAAAGACTACTTTAGGCCTGGTCTGGACTCTGTCAGCATGTTTCAAAGTTACATTGAGTTCTCTTTCTCTTTCAGAATTTAGAAAGGGAAACCTAACTGTAGGACACAGAGAGCACCCCTGGGCCCCTGGGGGTGAGCGTTTGATTTAGCCCTGAGGCTAACTTCCTGGCCTCTGTTTTCTTCTCTTTAATTTTGAGTGAATGGGTAAATAGAGAATTCTGGGCCTCAACTCAGTGCTTCCCTTCTGCCTCTTCGTACACACTCAGGATGGCTCCTCCTTCACAGGAACCCCAGGAAGGAAGGTGCTGTTTGGGTAAACATTATGCCCTCCTCTGCCTCAGAAGGAAAATGAGAAGGGAAATGAGCTATTTGGTGTGAAAAGACTCGGCACTTTTAAAGACATGGGCTGAGAAACCCAATCTTGGGAGTATGACGGGGGCGTTTTTGGGGCCCAAGCCCCTGGACCCCTGCTTTCAAGGGGGTCTGGAAGCCAAAGCCTGGGAAGTAGAGTTTCCCCGTCATCACCTCGGTGACCTCCGTAGTGACCTGACACCCATTAGAGGAGTCCCGCAGGAGGGGCGGAAAGGGCCAGGACCTGCCCCACTGCATTGCTCAAAAGAACATGAGGTAGGCTTGAAAGCTGGGGTGCCCCAGGAAGGGGCTAGCAGCTGGAACCTGTCCACTCGCCTCGCCCTGTGCAGCTGGGACAACTGTCCTTCCTGAAAGGCGCGTTTCCCTGTCTGCCTGGGGCACTGAACAAACGGTTCGGCACTGAGTAAGCCCTGAGCCCCTTTGGCACTGAGTAAGCCCTGAGCCCGTGTTCGATCCCTTCTTTCACTCTGGAGGCAGGCCACCCCAGGCTGGAGCTACAGCTTTGTGACTTCCTGTGTGCTCTGCGCCAGGTGCGATCAGGGGTGCGAACAGTCTCCAGTTTCACCTGATCGCCCAACCTGGACCATGACTCAGTGATGACAAGAGGACGCGCCTCTTCCTGAACTTGGGTTCCCACCCATGTGAGATAGGGGCTGATACGTACCTCACAGGGTTATGGGGTCAAACCCGGGGCCTGACACTCTAGTTACAAGTCTTTTTGTTCAGGACTTCATAAATCAGATTTAATAAATATCTGACTTTCTGCCGCATCTCAGTCCAGGTGCAGTAAGTCTGATCAGAAGGAACTTTATTAGCAGCATGAGGGTCTATAAGGGCATATATTATAAGGGTGTAAGCAATTTTAGCACCCCCACCCAAAAAAACCTAGGACCTCTCACTCTGATTAGCTTAGAAGAGAAATCTCCCTTTAGGATCTTGACTTCACTGCCCAGAACCCAAGCCAAGTCTGTATCTTCTTTATTCCACGTGAAGATCTTATTCTTGCTCCAATTTATTTATACCCCAAATCCAGACTGAGGTCTCTAGGTGGTGCCCCCATAAAATATCAGCTTAAAGTTGGTTTTGACGGGGCACCTGGGTGGCTCAGTTAAGCATCTGCCTTCGGCTCAGGTCATGGTCCCCAGGTGCTGGGATTGAGCCCCGCATCGGGCTCTCTGCTCAATGGGGAGTCTGCTTCTCCCTATGCCTCTACCCCCTGGCTTGTGCTCCCTCTCTCAATCTCAAATAAATAAATAAAATCTTAAAAAAAAAATAAAGTTAGTTTCAGTTTCCTCCCAGTAAGTAAACCCTGTGGTCTGCAGCCCAGGAGGTCTCCACCAGACAGGATGGAGAGAATCCACTCATTGCCTCCCCTCTTACCCACCCCTCTGTGTCCCCATCAGATGCCCTGGGAGGGGAGAAGGAAAGACAGACAGAGGCATTTGTTGCAGAGACAGAAGCATCGCAGCTCCGGAAAAAGGGCAAGTTGAGAAGGAACCAGGCAGAAAGACTCTTTCCTGAGCTGAAACCAAGAGTCGAGGCTAACCAGGAGGAGAACCGGAGGTAGCCAGGGAAAAAAATGAATGAGATGTACACACGCCAATGTCTAAAACCCTACTCGGACATAGCAAAGACCCTGGCATGCAGATAGATGGACCTGGAAATTCTCTTCCAAATTCCTCCTTGTCCCTTAGCTGCCCTCATTTGTCTCTACCTTTAGGGATGATGTTAGGATGGAATGAAGAGCCAAGTGCCTTTTCCAGGTGTCTTAACATTTCTAAAGCACTTTAACATATATGAGCTCACAACCTTTGAAGCGGGTTTACTTGACAAAGATTCTTGGCTTGATTAGATCTTAAGCTCCTGAACCTTCTAGGCCCATCTATGCACTTCCTTGTAAAATCCAGTTTTAGCAAGAACCCTGCTAATTCAGTTCAGCAAGGGAGCTCCTTCCTCAAGATCCGATTCCCTCAATGTCTGATCTGGTTCCTCACCCCCCGACGCCCCCCAGGAGATGTCTGACTGCCTGGCCTGTCTTCAGCAAGAGCCCAGTTATGTTGGTTTAGCTAGAACCCCACTTACCCCTGATGTTTTCTCTTCCTGGTTTTCCATCCACTGACCCCCTTCTGTGCCCTGCTCCTTGGCTGTAATTTCCCACTTGTCCATGCTGTATCTGGAGTTGAGCCTGGCTCTATCCTGAAGTTCTTACCCCTGCTCTAAGACTCCTGAATAAAATCTGCTTTTAATGCTTTAACTACTGTCCAGCTCTCATTTTTCTTCGACATATTACCCCTGTTTCATAGATGAGGAAAACATGGTTCAGGAGGCCGTGGCTTACCTTGGGCGGCAGAGCTGGGCTTCAAGCCCAGGCATCCTAATGCCCAGTGGAACCTTGGCCACCACATGGCCTCCAAAGAACATTCTGTGCCTCTGATCTTCCCTGCATCGGAAGGTGGGAGGTTATCTGTGAGGTCAGGTCAGTGATATGTCCAACTCTTACTTTGGTCTAACCTGTAATGCTTTTTTCTACCCTGTAGATGGACAGTGTAATCCCAAAAAACACCAAACAAAACACATAGCAAGTTAATGGGAAAACTTGTGGGCAAGACCTGGCCCAGAAAATTGATGAAGAAGGCCAAGTTGGGCCTTGGTGTTTACGTAAATTCTCTTCAGTGATATCCTCCTCCCATTCTGTCTAGGTATTCTCTGCCTGAAATCCCCCTTTACCTTTATGAGTTTTCTGCTCCTAGGAGAGAATGGGATCAACTCATCCATACAGCAGTAGAAGGACTGAGGGGGACACCAGGCTACTCTTCGGCAGTATCCACATTATAACTGGAAGGTCTGGTCTTTGTGCTCTGGCTGTAATTGGACTTCTAGCTTCAGCAGGCAAGAAACCAACGGGGTGGTGAGGTTGTCATGGTCCTCTGAGGTGGCATTATGGCATTGGCCATTTACTCCTCTTGGGATATGGCTCACTCTGCCTGGGGATGGAGAAAGGCTCATTCTTCGTCCTGGCCTCTGCGGTGTCTGTGAGCCTGAGTTCCCTGCTTTGGGACGCATCACTCCATACATCCTCCACACTCAGGGAACCAGGTCCTGAGGAACCAGAAGCCCACATTCATGCTGTGTCAAGGGGTGGGGGAAGAACTCCACTGTTTTCTTTTGTGGAGCTACACCAACTATCTTCCCGTCAGAACTGGGCTCAGCACACCCAGTCTGGGGTTCCTGCCCCTTCTTGGTGTGAGCAAGTCCCAATAAATAAAAATAGGGTGACCTGAGTCCTAAGACCTCTAGGAGAAGCCTACAGTTTCTTATGGGGTCACTATGACTTCTCCCCAGGTTCTACCCTCAACCCCACTACCCATCCCAGATCCCTGAAGCCACTTTCCTGGGTTGCCTTGGGCTCTCTGGACTTTGGCTCTGTGTTCCCTCCTCTGGAAAGAAGACACCAACCATCTGGGGAGAGTCTACCATGTGTCTGGTGCTGAGCAGATATTCTGAGCCCAACACCCCTTTCCAAAAGTTGCACACAGGATCCTTCCTTCCTTCTTTCCTTCCTAACCTCTCTCTCCCTTCCTTCCTTCCCTCTCTCTTCCTCTCTTTCTTTCTCGATTTTATATTTTTATTTATTTGAGAGAGAGAGAGAGCAAGTGTGGGGGAGCCGAGGGGGAGGAGAGAGAGAGGGAAAGAATCTCAAGCAGACTCTGTGCTGATCAGGCACAGGGCTCAAAGTGGGGCTTGATGTTGGACTTGATCTCATGACTCTGAGATCATAAGCTGAGCTGAAACCAGGAGTCAGAGGCACCTAGGTTCCCTATATACAGGGTATTTCTGACTCCTACCTCTCACCCCACTGTTCCCCCTCTCCCTTTGTTTCTTAGGGTCTTCTTAAATCTCACTCTTCTCCCATTCATGCAGCCCCAAACTCACTCCCTCTTGGCCCCTTTATTCTCCATTCTCCCCTCCCCTGTCTCCTGAAACCACCCAGCTGCCTTCCAAGGTTGCCCTCCAGGGGTCTGGCAGGATGGGGCAGCCCATGATTCCAGCCAGAACAGTGGCCCACTCATTCCCAGTGCACCCTGGCTTCTAGCCTCCCACATCCCCCCTTCTATCCCTCCCCCAACTGGCTCAGGCTGACCAGGGCAGAGCAATAGGTGTATTCGTATTTTCTTTTTTTCCTGGTGGGGGAAGGAGGTGGAGATTGAGGAAAGAAAGGACGGGGCAAGGATGATTGGCATGGCGCCCCGCCTTCTTTTGTCCTACTCCCTGGGTACTCTGGCCCCTCAGGGAAATACACCTGTCTCAGGCCAGCAGCCGGTGGGGACAAGTTCACCTCTCTTCCTCACACCTCAGCTTCTGTGCCAAGGAGCTTTCCTGGGGGAGCCCGAGGGACTCTTTCCGGAGCCATGAGGGGGGCCCAATGGAGAAGGGTCCCCTGGGTGTTCCTGAGCTGCTTATGTTTCTGTCTCCTTTGGCCAATGATCCTGGGTAAGTGATGCACCTGGGGCATGGAAAGGCTGAATTCAGAGAGCTGGGGCTGTCATGGAGAGAAGGTGAGAGAGGTGGGGGGAAGGAGAGAGGGGAGGAGGATGAGAGGGGAAGAGGGAGGCAAGGACGGAGGGAGAGGACGAGAGAGAAGGGATGGGGCAAGGTGGAGGGAGAGATGGGAGAACACTAGAGAGAGAAGAGGAGACAGAGACAGTGCAAAGCAGAGAGGTGTGTAGGGGGCAGGAGTGACCTGGTTTGGGGAAACCCATGGAGGGGAAACAGGGCTTTATTTTATGGGGAGAAAGAGACAGTCGGTGGAACTGTAGAAAGAGGGAGAGAGAGATGAGGAGAGAGGCTGACGGTTAAAACAGAAAAGCTGGGTGACAGACCTGAGGGAAAACTGACATAAAGATGCAGAGTCAGAGGAAAAGACAGGTGAGAAACAGATGCATCAAAGTGAGCGAGAGAGAGAGAGAGAGAGAGAGAAAGAGAGAGAGAGAATGGGGGAAGGGGAAAACCAGAGGAGACACACAGACCTGAAAGGAAGGGGCTGAGGAAGAGGACGGGCAGACTGGCTTAGAAACAGGAGGGGACCAGAGGGCACCCCAGGTGCCTGGCTGTTGGCTTCTTGCCTCTGACCTGGGACTGAAAAGACTCCTCTTGGGCTAATGCCCTCAGGGCCAGGCTCATAGGCCTGGTGTTGATCTTGGCCTTCTCCACACAACCCCACTTCCCTTCTCTGAATGGAACCGGTGTGGGGGGTGGAAGCAAGGCCTGTTGGGGAAGTCCACTTGACATCCCGCAGTCCTCCCCCTTCCAAGCTGCCCCTCTCTGGCTCCAGGACCGGGTTTCATTCTGTGTTTCCGGGTGTCTGCGTCTTCGAGGGGCTCTGGGGGCCAGGAGAGGATGAGGGGTCAGAATCTCAAACCAAAGAAATAATTCACAGCTCTTTCCCCTCTTCGACAGGCCTGGGGCAGCTTTCAGGCAAGAGATCATTTCTTGGGAGGGGGTCAGAAGGAATTTACTCTCTTACAGGTAGTAAGAGACCCAGAACTGGGAAGTGGAATGTTCTGCCTTCCTTGAAATGTGTAAGGGTTTGGTTAAGAGCAAATGAAACAACTACCATCCCCCCAACTGTCCAACCCTCCCACCGCACACACCCGCTCCCCTCCACCCAACCTACCCATCACATGGTAAGAGGAAACGGAGGCCAGAAGGAGCCTCCAGAGCCTCTGGTGGCCAGCCACTTAGGAGCAAAAGAGAGGGCTGTGGAAGAAGGAGTGTCTGTGGGAGTCATGACGGTGGGAGTGGGGAGCAGGTGACTTGAATTTAGAGGACCCGGGGCCCAGTCTTGGCTTTGGCACTAACTGATCTGGTCACATGTCCAGGTCCTGTTGTCTTCTCTCTCCCTCCAGGCCTTGGTTCCCCTATATAAAAAGTGGGGTGGTGGATGGCATGACCTCTGGATTCCCACGTTCTTAAGTTTTGATATTCTGTGACATAAAGTCAGCAGAAAAGGGTTCAGTACCAACTCTGCCCTTCGCCCTGCCTTAGGGTTCTCTTGCTCAGGAGGAGTCAGGGAGTTGGTAGGAGAAGAGCCCAGAGGGCAAGAACTGGGGTGCGCGTGGCCAGGAAAAGCCATGGGGAGCCACGGGGTATGAACAAGAAGAGTAGTAAAGGACCATGAGGGTGAGGGCCTGGAAGAAGTACAGTGATGTCCTGGAGTGCTGGGGCCTGTGCACTGTTGAGGGGACAAGATGGAGCCTGGCCTGGAAAGGAGGTGGGTGTGGGGTGGGAAGTGCTGCCCCAAGCATCTGACTGAGCATTTGGAGAACATGGAGGGAAAGACAGTCTCCACAGGACAGGTAGTTAAACCCCCTCATGTGCCCCAGGGAGCTTCCGGGCGAGCGGAAACTGGTCAGTCCCATTCCCTTGGATCGCTGAGGGTGGCCCATCTGGCAGAATCTGGGGTCTGTTTCCACACTTGCTGCAGGCACCCTCACCCAGGCAGAGCCCCTGCGCGCGGCTGGAGGGAAAGCCCTGGGGTTCCCATGAAGATGCTGCAGTGGTAAGGGCTTTCTTAGGGAAAAGCTTTGGCTGTCAAAAGTCAAAGGGGTAAAGGAAGGTGGACAGAGTTGGGCTGGACAGAGAGCCAGTGGAAGTCAGAAGTGACCAGTGGCTTCAGGCGAGAATGACTCAGAAAGAAGCCTGGCACCCCTGATTCCATGCCCCACGGCAAGGAAACTGGGTCAAAATCAAACCCAGTCTCCAATCCTATCAGTGTCCCTGTAACTGAGGGACTACTGCCCTCCCCAAGGCCACCACCACTGGGAGGTTACAGGCTGCCACAAGCGCAGGCCAGAGGAGACCTCGTCACAGAGGGTCCCACAGGGCTGGGTCTCCTGCTGTCCCTCTCTCAGAGAACCTCCAGTCTGTCTGGGGGAGGCCTACCCAGCTTGTCCACAGGACATCTGTCCCCACCCTCACGCTCTGCCCCAAGAGACTCGCTACGCTTGGAGACACCAAGGAGAGAGCCCCTGATTAAGAGGTCCTAATAAGAAAACAGGTCAAATTTAGGCTGGTGGCTAGCCAAATGAACAGCAAAGAGCAGAAACTTCAAGTCAGAAAACCTTGAGTGAGTGTTGCCTCCTAGCCAGCCCCGGGGACATGAGAAGAGTCCCTTTAGCTTGGTGTCTTTATTAGCAGAATGAGTTAAATAGAATATATGAATATTCTGAATTATTCATAAGAATATTCATAAGAATAGAATGAGCCAAGCAACTATTTCATAGGGTTGTGGTGATCATATAATGAGGTCTTCTCTGGTGTAAAGTAGAAGAACCATAAAATCTTGTTTGAGAGAAGGGACTGCTCCCTTTTAGAGTAGGGAGATTGGGGGTGAGGAGGGAGAAGCCAGGAATGGGATGGACATTTCTACAGGCAAAGGTGTGTTTATTCATGCAGGCATTCTCGAACCTCCAGAAGGCCACCCTCGTCCTTCCTGTGGGCTTGCAAGGGCTGGCTTGGCTTATTTAGAATGTGGCTTCTGGCCTGAGCTGCACCTGAAGGCTGGCTCTGCTGTCGGGCAGCTCCCCTGCACCCCGCTACGGCTGAGCTCACGGCTTCTCGGGGCGTTGCCCAGTGACCTCCTCCCCACTCTTGATTTCTGGGCTCGACTCTGGAGGCGGAGGCTGTCCTGGCAGTGTCTGACCGGAGAGTGAGTTATGTCTTCGTGACCAGGAGAGGCCAAGAAGCAGTTGAATTTTTATGTGCTCCAACAAGTGCTTTTGCTGTCTATCCCCTGGTTTTGTGGCACTCCAAAATGCTGGCACCCTGAAATGCTTCAGATAGGTGCCTCCTGCCGCTCTTGGGGCCACTTCTTTGAAGGGCAAGATGGAAGACTTTATAGGCGTCTCTCCTCCTTCTTCCACATGTCCTACGAGAATGCTTATCTTTCCTTCCACTGAGCTGAATTCATGGCAAGCAGACCCTTAGTTGTCACCGTATACCTGTTCCCCAGCATAGCGCTGAGGTGTGGAGCCGAAACGAAGTCGCCTTGTGCCCCAGGGAGATTCTGGCACTTTGTAGAGGTCCAAATGCTCAGCATCTTCCTTGAGAACCTGAAGAGGCCCCAGGAACTGGGTGTGTGTGCTTGTGCCCGAGGCCTCCACCATCATGGCGCTGCTCCAACGGAGGGCGCTGGCTTCTGCTGCAGGCAGCCCGGTGTGCGGTTTTAAGGTCTGCATAGACATTTACTCTCTTCGTAAATGCCCCCAACTACAATAGCAACTTGAGTCTCAAAAGGCCTGTTGGCGATGGGCTTTGAGCTTGGAGTTCTTCATTCACTTGTTGAACCTCTACTCATGCCAAGCGCTCTAGATACAAAGACGAATAAGTCGCGTGTGGTTCCTGCCTCCAAAGTTTTCAAAGGTCACACAGCCAGTAAGTAGGGCAGGTGGGACTAGAATCCAAATTTCCTGACTCCTCCTCGTTTCCTGGGTTTGCACTGCATAACGAAACATTTTACAGAGGAATCTCCAGCCCAGGCCAGCCCACCAACGAGGGCAAACAGAAGCACTCACAGCCCCCACCGAGATATTCGTTCGTTCGTTCGTTCATCTGTTCATACATGGGTTAATTAGACAGCTATTTAAGGAGTGCCTGACATTGTTCTAGGGCAGAACTGTGTGTACACTGTGAGAGATGGGACAGACAGGGCCCAGCCTCCTGGAGCGAAGATCTAGTGTGCAGAAAGAAAATAATTACAGAAAAATTTCCAACCACAACTGTGGTATTATGTTGAACGAATGTTCTGATGAGAGCAAAGTAGGGAGACTTCATTTAGATTAGTTAAGTCCAGGAAGGCCTCTCTGACCAAGGGCTGCCCTCTGAGCTGAGACGAGAAGGCAGAGGAGTAAGTCAGGGGAGGCAGCGGGGAGAAGGAGCACAAGCCAGGCAGGGGAAGACGTGCAGAGGCAGGAAAGAACTTGATTGGGAAGGACTTGAAAGAGGTAGGCCCGGTCTAGATCACACAGGGCCTGGTAAACCGTGGAATGGCTTATGGGTTTTAAGGAACTAGAAGGGGCAGAGAGTGAGGGGTTTCAGGTAAAGGAGTGACATAGTCAGATTTGAATTTTGGAGTGATTCCTGGATACAGTGGAGGAAAATGGATTGGAAGTGGCCAAGGGTGAAATGGGAGACCGGTTAGCTGCTGGCTGTAGGAGTCCAGGCAGAAGACACCATGGCTGGCCCGACGGTAGCTGAGGAGATCGGAAAAGGGAACGGAAAAGTGAAAACAGCAGCAGGTCACAGGGCAGCTGCCTTCACCGGGATCCCAGACATTTGTAATGACCAAGATAATGGGCAGCATTAAGTGCCATTTGTTGAGCTGAAGTACTGAGCTAAGCACTTCACATGCAGCGCACGCATTGGTGTTACTGTTATCTACCATCATCCCACCCCTAACAGCTAAGGACCTCGGGCCTCAGAGAGGTCAAGTAACTTGTCCAACTCACACAGTGAATGTTGGTCACTTTGACTCTAGAACCCATGCTTTTAGCCACTCTGTGGCCATGTCAGATTCTGCTGTTCATTGTTCCTGTCAGGCTCAGAAAGGACCTAGTTAGGGGGGGTCAGAAGCACCATGTCTGTGAGGAATCACAGCTAAAACAACCAAGCAACCACTAAATCATAGTAGTGACTACAGTCTTGCTTTCTTGCTTCATATCTTTCTTCCCCGAATCAGAGACCAGCCGACTGTGTGCTGAAGGAACTGAGGTATTGAAAAAGCCTCTTTCATAATTAGCTTCTTCAAGCATCTCCTTCCTTTTGTAAATGGAGCCACCTCCTTTAAGCTGATCTCAATCATTTAGGTCAGAAGCACTGTGAAAAAAAATTTAGACTGCCCTTCACAGTTGGCTCCAAGGCAAGAACTTTGTCTTTCTTTTCCAACTATACCCACTGAAGTTACAGCAGTTTGTGACTAGTGGATATGCCTATCCACTAGGTGTTTCTTCACCTTGCAGACTATCACAGGTCATCTGACTGAACCTCTCCAGCACTGGGGAGCAGCACCAAGGTTACCCTGGTGAAAACCCCAGAAGCTCCAGAACCTAGTCAAGAAATGTCAAAATCCAGCTTCTACCACATGTTCACAAGCGTGGCTCCAACCTTCTTTTCCCCACCCCTTCCTCTCCTCAGAAGTTCGATCTCTAGCCTCCACCCTTTGGTTTTGGAGCTCATCTCTCCCTGGCTCCCATCTGAGGCAGCACACTCAGACAACTACGGTTGCCTTCAGGAGTTTGGCTACCTTCTGCTGTAGTGGTGGTCATACTTCCCAGGCAGCAACCATTGGGTTGGCCTCCTCCTGGCCCCGGGGCCGCTGCAACAGTGACAGGAGAAACAGGTGCAGCCTCACACTCTCTCCAAACCTCAGCTGAAGGAACCAAAGACCAGGGGATGGGGCCACATGAATTTGCTTATTCAACAGACATCCATGAAGAGATCCTTGTATGCCAGCCACCATTCTAGGCACTGAATATATCTCAAGATCAGTAATCCCAAGGACATTCCGAGTTAGCAACTTTCCTCACCTTGAATTCTAAGAACAATGGAGGAAAAATACCCAATGGACACAAAACTAGTCACAGTTCCTGTTTCCTCTAAGATGAAAGTAGAAACACAAACCAGAGCTACCACCTCCATTGTTACCTGTCAGTCTCTATAGCTGTGGCTCCAATAGCCATTGTAGCTATCATCTCACACCCACAAAAGGTCCCTAAGGGACATTTCTGGAAACTCTCCTGCTCCCAAACTCTGAGCACAGAGGGGCGGCATCCTGAAATCACCCACAGCCCAAGAACGGCTCAGAAATCTCATTCCTTGGTCAAGAATTTCTGAGGGAATGACAGTCCTCAATCCCGAGAAGCACCGACCCAGCTGTGTGTGAGCAACAGTTTCCATGACCTAGTTCTTCTTCTGTGAGAGGGGCTGAGGTAGCACCCAGAGCCCAGTTACCAACTATTAGGGTGAGAGCTGTGCCGATTCTGAGGCTGACACACACACACACACACAGATTGCACTTGGCTTCCAAATAGGGAGGCCAGACAGGTAGTCCTGCCATCCTCTGCCAACCTCTTTATAACTACTTCCAGGGTACCTGCTTCCCATCCATGAGTCCATTTTCTCTTCATGGCTATCTTCACAGGTGGGTGCTTCCTTACTCTCTACTGCCCCAGGCACAGCCTGGCAGAGAGCCCCACCAATCAGGACATAGCATCAGAAAATTGAAATTTTGTGGTGATTTGGCTCATGGGTTCCTCACTTCCAGTTCCAGGAATAACTCAAGACAAACAGACCAGGCACTAAGAATAAACCTCTACCCACAATGCACACATGTAAGATGGAGGCTTTGTTTCTCCGCAAGGAGTGATTCACCAGCTGTGGGAATGTTATCTTCCCCCGGCATCACCACTGCGGCCACCACTCCTTCAGCTGAGTCAACAACACACCCATCACCTCCTCATACCTGTGGAATCACCAGAGGGCTGCAAAAAAGAAACAATGCTTATCAACACCACCAACCAACCTCTGCATCCCTGTTGCCCTGAGAGGACTCATACAAGTGTTAGATACCTCCTAACAGGTACAGTTTAGTAACTACCTTGCTGAGCGCTCTCTCACTGCCATGGTAGCCAAGAAACCCATGGAGGGTTCCAGGACTCTGAGGGAGGAGTGCCCTACCTCCTGGCCAGCCCTGGTGCCCTCACTAGCCCCTGATGGAAACTCCTCTGAGAAAACTTCTTTTAAGAAGTTTTCTTTTTTGTCATCCCGAGGGGTCAACAACCATTGTAACTCACTGGCATCATCACAGAAAAGGAGATACCAGGAAAATTGGCAGAAATAGCCTGGTATCACATCATTTGTCCCTGAAAATGTGCTGAACCGTGCTCAGAACACTCTGCTTGTGGCCGACTAAGAATTCAGGGAAGTCAGTCTCCTTTTCTCCACCCTTTACTTCAGCTCTCCTGAGGAAGGGTTGGAAGAGCCCAAACTGTGGAGAGGGCATGTCCTCAGTGACAGTCCCACAGCCAAGCAATACCTCAGTTTCCAAGCCTTGACTCTTACTGTGAGCCCCCACCCTGTCACTTACAAGGCATGCAGGGTTGGGCAAGTCACTCAGCCTCTCCAAATCTCAGTTTCCTCATCTGTGAAATGGGGGTATTATTAATTAAAAGAAGCCATAAAGCCCTATACAAATACACAGTATCAACATTTTTACTGTTTATAGAGTCAAAATGTACCTAGTGAGAGAAGTACCAAAGAAATCGCTATTCCCAACTGTACTGACCAATTAACCACAAGTCAGCTGACATTCAAAAACTCAAAGAGGAGACAATGTCTGCAACAGAAACATCTCGGGAATGGGCATTCCTTACAGAAACCACTCTGCAGTACACACAAGACTACTGAACACACTTCTCAACCACAGGCTCAGCCAGAACCAAATGGCCTCCCTTTAAGGACACATGTTTCAGGATCCTGATTTCCTTATCACAGTTGTAAGAGGATGACAGGAGCAATTCCAGTCACCCGTCTCCGTGGCCCTGATAAGACAACTAGACCCATGCCCTTAGGATCCAAACAGCTGCCTTCCACAGAGGGCAATACAGGCATTTTCTCAAAGATCCCTGCTGTGGAGACGATGAGACACTCTCCTTCGCGGTTCCCATAGCTGCAGGTGAAGCCAGCAGTGGGCGAAGGCAGGGAGTAGGGCAACCAGGAGGAGCAGTTAGCAGCTGCCGTTCAGTGTTCAGAGTAAGGAGGCTCACACAGCAAAGTGAATGAGAGACCATGATGGGAGCAATAACTCGGAGGAATAATCGTTGGTGCCAAACTGTGATGTTGGGGACAAGGAAAACAAAGGAATCGAAGAGGACTCTGGGAGCTTCTGTCCTGAGTACCTGGGGGGTGATGTTACAGTTAACATAGGAAGACAGAAGAAACAGTCTGAGGAAGTTTGGCTTGGACATGTTGCATTTGACAGGCCAGCCAGGGAATCACTGGAAAGGTGAGTCTGGAAAAATGGGCGTGAAGCCAGGGTAGAATTATAGATTTGTAAGGTGTGAAAGTAGATGTAGTCTAGCCAGACGGAAGCTGTAGGAAGAAAGGCAAAAGCTGGAGATGACACCCAGGAGACTGACTTCCTCTGGAAGCTGAGAAGAGAAGAGAAATGGCCCAGGGAGCAGAAGGAATGGGGAGAGCGCTGGATGAGCAGAGTCCTTCCATTTGAGGAGGCAGTGCCGTGCAGATAGTGAGGAGACACTGGCTGAGGAGAATCTTGATGTGGGCGCTCAGTAAATCTTTTGTTGACAGGATGAATGGATGTTGGTGCTGGATTTCAGAGACTAATGGGAACTGAAGAAAATTGGTTTTGGTGATTAGGAAGGAGGGTTTTTATAACTTTTCAGGAATGTGTTTTTGGTGAGGTGACTGGGGTGGAGGGCAGAGTAGAAGGAGTAGATAGACGGTAAAAAAAGAGGTGGAGAGTATAGACCTGACTTTCAGGATGCTCGTGGCTGAAACAAAAGATAAGGGATAAGAATGGAGGAAAGACTTAGTTTAGGTCAAGAGAGACTGAAACGGGGGCGCCTGGGTGGCTCAGTGGGTTGAGACTCTGCCTTCCGCTCAGGTCATGATCTCAGGGTCCTGGGATCGAGCCCCACATCGGGCTCAGCAGGGAGCCTGCTTCCCCCTCTCTCTCTCTTCCTGCCTCTCTGCCTACTTGTGATCTCTGTCCGTCAAATAAATAAATAAAATCTTAAAGAGAGAGAGAGAGACTGAAACGCATTTGTAAGCAGAAGAGAAGGAGACTCTCAGACAGAGAGGTGATGGGCTGAGCCACGTGAGGAAAGAAGAGGGGAGCAGACTGGGCACCGGGTCTGTCTGTGTGTTTCTCTCTGTGTGTAGCCTTTTGGTAGAGAGTCAGCCCATTTGGGGGGCCAGGATGAGGGACCAGGTGAAGGCAAAGACGTTTCCTGGTGGAGAGGGTTCTGGGACATAGGAGATCAAGTTAGATGGTCTTTTCAGTGAAGTAGAAGAGGGACTCTCATAGAGAAAGGAGGGAGAGGAGAAGAGAGGAAAAATGTGTTTCTCTCAAATATCAACTCTTCACACTCAAATCCCTAGCTCTCAGCTCTGCAAATACATTATGCATTTGGCCGGGTCGAGAACGACAGGTTTCAGTTGTCTAAGAATCTGATAGAAGCTGAAGAGCTGGGCTTGCATGCTGTTAAAAGATGAGGTCTGTTCATTCCAGCAAAACTTGAGCACCAAGAATAAGGCTGGGAATATTCTTGAGAATCATGCTTGATCAAGCCCCCAGATTTTATTGCCTTACAACTGCAGTAAGGCGGTTTTAGGTCACAAAAAAAGCTTCTCCTTCTTCTTCTTCCTCTTCTTCTTCTTCTTCTTCCTCCTATTCTTTTTCTTCTTCTTACAATTTTATTTATTTATTTCCGAGAGAGAGCACAAGCAGAGGGAAATGGGGAGGGAAAAGCAGGCTCCCACTGAGCAGGGAGCCCAATGCAGGGCTTGATACCAGGACCCTGGGATCATGACCCAAGCTGAAGGTGGACACTTAACCGACTGAGCCACCCAGGTGCCCCTTACCAAAAATTCTTAAGTACAGATACCATTATTTTGTTTTAAGGACAGTGTTCCTTAAAATGGGGTCACGAGTATCCCGAGTATCAAAATCACCCTGCACATGCGTGAAGGGCAGATTCCTGGACCCCACTCCACGCAGGGAATCAGATTCTGGTGGCGGGCCCCAGAATCTACTTCTACAAGTGCACTTCTACAAGTTACCCCAGGGATTTGGAGGCACCCTATCTTCTGAGAACCACTTTCTTACCAAGAAGAGCTCTTTAATGGCTCTCTCCCCTACCAGGATTTCTTGCGGAGGAATAACTCACTTGAGGTTAGCAAACTGTTTTCCTACATTGCTGACTAATAAATGGAAGGCGTGGCGTAAGGCTTGTTCAAATGGTGGTGAAAGACAGATACGGTACTGTAGTTTTGATATAACTAATGCTAATCTCTTCCTTCTAAAGACAAGCCCAACAGATTTAAAGACTTGTTAAGGCTGCGCCTTCTCCCCTACAGGGGGAGATAGCAAGAGTTATCAACCTAAGGGGGCTCACTTGTTTTCCTATTCATTGGAGCAGGAGATTCTAGTCAACTCAGCCCAGGACAGGCACATCTTTTTAAACAAAGGTTCAAAAACAGGACACAGCCCTGTTGGACAAGATTTAGAACTGGTACTGCCAAGTACAAATGTTTTCCAAAGGGGGAGAGTAGGGGCACCTGAGTGGCTCAGTTGGTTACTATCTGCCTTTGACTCGGGTCACAATCTCAGGGTCCTGGGATCAAGCCCCACACTGCCCCTCCTCTTCCCTCCCCCCATGCTCTCTCTCTCTCTCAAATAAATAAATAAAATCTTAAAAAAAAAACACAAAGGGAAAGAGTATTGGGAAATAGCTAATGGGGCTGTAAATCAGCATGACTTCTCTGTCAAGAAATTTAGCGGTATGAATTAATGACATGAAAGTTGTTAATGACAGCATTAACCAGTAAGTCTACTTATAGAAATTTATGTTAAGGAAATGAGCTGAAATAATGAAAACAAAACAAAATATTATACCCAAAGATAGTCATCAAAGATTTATTTATGATAGCAACACATTGGAAACAGCCTAAGCGTCCACCAGTAAGTTAAATAGGGGCTGTCCCTATGATGGAATATTATTTAATGTACAAAGGCAACATCCAATGTTCCATAGGGGCATGGACATGCACGCACGTGCGCACACACACACACACACACTTACACAACCTACTAGCGACACATGGAATAAGCATTAAATAAGGTTTATTAGGGAAACCGTACAAGCAAAGCAAAGAACCAGTAGAGTGTACATGGTTCTTGGGCTCTCATTGTCTCCAGAGGGGTGGTTAGAGCTGAACACATGGAATTCAGTGTTCCAGGAGAGACACTTGCCCTCGTGCTGCACTGTTGCAGGGAAATGGAAATGGGAATGGTGGCAATGAAAGCTTTCAGGGGAGGGAATGATTTTGTTGGGAAAAGGGGCCCCCAGAGCTCAGCAAGGGAACTTTGCATACAACACCCAAGATCTTGCTGTTGGGCTTAGTTGACCCAGTCCCTCCCTCCCAGTCCCCCCCACCCTGTCACCCCGGCCCCTGGCCAGCACTTCCTTGCCTCCAAAAGGGAGGAGAGAAGGAACTATACCACCCAAGGCATAAAAGATTTGTCTCCTCAGGCTATGTTTAGAAAGAATAAATACACAAAGAAATGCTCATAATATCAGATAAAGTTTTAAAAAATGGATGCAAAGTTATATATGTTGGCTAAGTTAAACTATATATATAAATATATATATATTTATATATATAAATATATATGATATATAATAATATATATAAATAATATAATAATATAAATAATATATAATATATATATATATATTTAAAACAAAAAATGCTGGAAGGACACACATTAATGTGGTTTTCTATTTCTTAAATTCCACATATGAGTGAAATCATGATAATTGTCTCTCTGATTGACTTATTTCGCTTAGCATAATACCCTCTAGTTCCATTCACGTCGTTGCAAATGGCAAGATTTCATTTTTTTGATGGCGGAGTAATATTCTATTATATAACAGAGGATCATAGGGGAAGGGAGGGGAAAAATAAAATAAGATGAAATCAGAGACGGGGACAAACCATAACAGACTCTTAACTATAGGGAACAGACTGAGGGTTGCTGGAGGGGAGGGCGGGGGCGGGGATCGGGTAACTGGGTGATGGGCGTTAAGGAGGGCACGTGATGTAATGAGCACTGGGTGTTGTATGCAACTAATGAATTACTAAATTCTACCCTGAAACGAATAATACACTCTATGTTAATTAATTGACTTTAAATAAAAATAAAATAATGTGTTTGTCTGGGTAGTGACATTATGGGGTATGGATCTTTCAATTATCTCTCTTTTGCAATTTTAAAATAATGAATAGATCTTCTTTAATATATTGCAATGACGTGGTATAACTGTCCACAGAGATTAAGCACCTCTTTTGTTAGATTTAGTCTTAGGTATTTTATATTTGTCACTATCATAAACACTATCACTTAAAAATATTTCCTTTTGCTAATGTATGGAAATACAGTTATTTTTACATTTTTAATCATATATGTAGAACTTTGCTAATAATTTGAAATTTGGGGGGCCTTATATGTAAACAATTATAGCATCTACAAGTGATCACAGGGTGTTTCTTCCTTTCTATACCAAAAAGAACTTCTCTATTACTTCATATCCTTGTTTATTTTTATTTTTTTGTTTTATTGCACTAGCTAGAACTTCAGCATAATGTCAAATAAGTAATTGACATGGATTCATTCTAAATTTTAAAGAAAATGTTTCCAATATTTTATCTTCAATATTTTATCTTCAAGTATGATGTTTGCTAATGGTTTTTTATTGACATCATTTGTCAGATTAAGAGTTCACTTTTTTTTTTAGTTTGCTTGGAGTTTTAACAGGAATGAGTGTTAAATTTGGTCATATGCTTTTCCTTCAACTGTTGGGATGATTGTTTTCCCTTCCATTCTGTTTATATTGTGACTTACATTAATAAAATTCTATATTTTTGCATTTCTGGCTTAAACCCAGCTTGATCATGATGAATTTTTTTTTATAAATCCAATGTTGAACTTGGTTTGCTAATATTTTGTTTTGGACATTTCCATCTATATTATTGTTGAGATTTATTCATCTATAGTTTTCCTTTCTTCTTTTTAAAAAAGATTTTATTTATTTATTGGCCAGAGAGAGAGAGAGAGACAGAGAGAGAGAACAAGCAATAGGAATGGCAGGCAGAGGGAGAAGCCGAATGAGGGAGAATCAGGCTCCCCACTGACCAAGGAGCCCCATGATGGGATCATGACCTGAGCTAAAGGCTCTATTAATGTGGTGTGGCTGAGCCACCCAGGCTAGTTTTCCTGTCTTATACTTTGGTTTTGGTATTAAAGTTATAATAACCTTACAAAATTAGTCGTAGGGCATTCCCTCTTCTACTAAGCTCTGGAAGAGTTTGTATAAAATTGGAATTATCTAATTGCCTATAATATCATCTTAACCTACCTTTTGTGGGTAGGTTTATTTTTTAACCGTTGATTCAATTTAAAATATTTTCTCTCAGATTTCTATTTTTTCTCAATTCATCTTATTTTTAAATTATGGTAAAATACACATACATGATATTTACCGTCCTAACCATTTTTAAGTAACAATCCTATGACTTTAAATACATTCACAATGTTTTGCTATTGTCACCACCACACACTTCCAGAACTCTTCCTCTGTGAAACTGAAACTTCATATCCATTAAAATAGTAACTCCTTATTTCCCTTTTTTTCCCAGCCTCTGGCAATCACCATTGAAATTTCTGTCTCTATGATTTTGACTACTCTAAGTGATTCATTTAAGTGGAGGTTGTACAATGTTTGTCTTTTTGTGACTGGCTTATATCACTGGACATGATTTCCTCAATATTCATGCATGTTGCAGCATATGTCTGAATTGCATTCCTTCTTTAGGGCTGTATCACATCCGATTGTATGTATTTCCCACATTTTGCTTATCCATTCAGTGGATACTTATCAAAGAACACTTGTGTTTCTTTTATGTTTTTAGTTATATAAATCATATATATATAAATCATGCTGCTGTGAACATCGGTATACAAACACCTCCTCAAGGGCCTGGCTTCATTCTTTTGCAAGTGGATGTCCATTTTGTTTGTTTGTTTTTTAAAAGATTTTATTTATTTATTTGACAGAGAGAGAGATCAGAAGCAGGCAGAAAGAGAGAGAGGGAAGCAGGCCCACTGCCGAGCAGAAAGGCCGATGCGGGACTCGATCCCAGAACCCTGAGACCATGACCTGAGCCGAAGGCAGAGGCTTTAACCCACTGAGCCACCCAGGTGCCCCATGTATATCCGGTTTTCTCAGCACTCTGTTTATTTCAAAACAAACTGTACTTTTCTCATGGAATAGTCTTGGTTTCTTGACAAAAATCATTTGACAATATATATGAGGGTTTATTCCTGGGTCTCTATTCTATCCCACTGGTCTGTAAGTCTGTCTTTATGTCAGTACTACAGAGTTTTGTTTACTATAGGTTTGTAGTAAGTTTTGAAATCAGAAGTGTGAGCCCTCCAACTTTGCTCTTCTTTTTCATGATTGCTTTGGCTGTTCAGGGTCCTTTGGGATTCTATATGAATTTTAGGATAAGTTTTTCTGTTTCTGTAAAAAATGTCATTGGGATTTTGACAGGGATGGCAGCGTTGAATTTGTAGGTCACATTGGATAGTACTGACATCCTAACAATATTAAGTCTATTAAACTTGGGGTTTGTTTTTATTTATTTATGTCTTATTTAATGACTTTCAGCAATATTTTGTAATTTTCATTTTTATTTTTTTAAAGATTTTATTTATTTATTTGACAGAGAGATCACAAGTAGGCAGAGAGGCAGGCAGAGAAAGAGAAAGAAGCAGGCTTCCTACTGAGCAGAGAGCCTGATGTGGGGCTCGATCCCAGGACTCTGAGATCATGACCCGAGGGGAAGGCAAAGGCTTAACCCACTGGGCCACCCAGGTGCCCTGTAATTTTTATTGTACAAGGCTTTTACCTTCTTAGTTAATTCCTAAGTGTTTTTTTTTCTTTTTGATGCTATTATAAACAGAATTTTTTTTAATTTCCTTTTTGGATTGTTCATTATTAATGTTTAGAAATACAACTGATTTTTGATTCAAGGTGTGTTGATCTTGAATCCTACTACTTTGCTGAATTCACTTATTAGTTTTATAAGTTTTTAGTGTGGAACCTTTGGAGTTTTGTACGTATAAGATCATATCATCTATAAACAGAGATAATTGTACTTTTTCCTTTCTAATTTGGATGCCTTTTTATTTCCTTTTCATTCTTTTCCTTTTCCTTTTCTTTCTCCTTTTTTTTTCTTCATAATTGATCTGGCTAGAACTTCCAGTACTATGTTGAATACAAATGGTGAACGCAAACATCTTTGCTTTGTTTCTGATCTTAAGAGAAACAGCTTTCAGTCTTTTGCCTTGAGAATGATGTTCATGTCCATTATGGGAATTCAATATATAATTTGCATTATATTGAGGTAGTTTCCTTCTGCTCCTAGTTTGGAGAGCATTTTTATCATGAAAAAGTGTTGAATTTTGTCAAACGTTTTTTCTCTATCAATTGATGGCCATGTTGTTTCCCACCTTCATTCTATTAATGTGGTGTATTGCATTGATCAAGTTTTGTATGTTGAATCATCCTTGCATTCTAGGAATAAATCTCATTTAGTCATGGTATATAATCCTTTTAATATGCTGCTAAATCCAGCTTGCTTCTATTTTGTGGAAGACTTTTGCATCAGTGTGCGTTAAGAAATATTGGTCCTAAGGGATGTATTTTTTTCCCCTTATAGTGTATTTGGGTTAGTTATCAGGGTAATGTTGGCCTAAAAGAATGAGTTAGGGTGAGGCGCCTGGGTGGCTTAGTCAGTTGGGTGCCTACCTTCGGCTCGGGTTGTGATCCCAGGGCTCTGGGATCGAGCCCCACATTTGACTCTCTGCTCCGCAGGGAGCCTGCTTCTCTCTCTTTCTCTGCCTGCTTCTCTGCCTACTTGTGATCACTCTGTCAAATAAATAAATAAAATCTTAAAAAAAAAAAAGAATGAGTTGGGGAGTATTCCTTCCTCTTCAGTTTATTGGAAAAGTTTGAAAAGGATGGTATTACTTCTTCTTTGAGTGTTTGGTAGAATTCCCCAGAAGCTATCAGGCCCAGAGCTTCTCTTTGTTGGGAGATTTTTGATCACTGATTCAGTCTCCTGACAAGTTATAGATCTATTCAGATTTTCTGTTTCTTTATGATTTAGTCTTGACAGGTTTTGTGTTTCTCAGAAACACACTGACCATTTCGTGGAGGTTATCTAATTTGTTGGCGTAGAACTGTTCACGGTGCTTGCTTATGATATTTTCTTTCTGTAGAATTGGTGGTAATGTCCCCACTTTCATTTCTCATGTCAGTAATTGGAGTCTTTCTCTCTTTTTCTTAGTCCACCTAGCTACAGTTTTATCCATTTCGCTGGTCTCAAAGAAGCAACTTTTGGTTTTGTCGATTTTCTCTATTTTTCTATTCTCTGTTTCACATATCTCTGCTCTAATCTTTATTACTTTTTCCTTCTTCTAGCTTTGAGTTTAGTTTGTTCTTCTTTTTCTAGGTCCTTAAGATGCAAAGTTAAGTTCATTCCTAATATTCTTCCTTTCTGTTATCTTCTTTTCTTTCTTTCTTTCTTTGTCTTAATTCACCTTACCAGAAGTTTGTCTACTGTATCTTCAAAGAACCTACTTTCAGCTTTGTTGATTCTATTTTCAATTGTTTCTGTTTCAGTATGTTCTGTTCTTCTCTTAACTACATCCTCCATTCAGTTTTCTTTTCCTTTTTTCTTTCTGATTTTTTAAAAAAGATTTTATGTATTTATTTATTTGACAGACAGAGATCACAAGGAGGCAGAGAGGCAGGCAGAGAGAGAGGAGGAAGCAGGCTCACCGCTGAGCAGATGTGGGGTTTGATCCCAGGACCCTGAGACCATGACCTGAGCCGAAGGAAGAGGCTTAACCCCCTGAGCCACCTATGCGCCCCTCTTTCTGAATTTTTTGTTCACCTTTTCTCTGAGGGTTCCAGATTTATGCAGGAGATATTCAATTTACAGTGTCCTGATCTAAGAATGTGTCTCCTTTTCCCATGGAGCCTTTAAAACTCAACACTCTAGATCTCAAAGAGCTGCAGATCCTGTGGGAGACTGACTTACCATCTCAGGTTTCAGCTCTTTCATTCTTGAGTATTTCTTTCCTTTCTTCTGATTTCAGTCTACTCTGCACACATTATCTGGCATTTGCAGGTTTTGCCCTTAAAGGCTTATCTCTTCTTCCATATTGCTGGAAACAGAGTTGTACTACTGTTATAAACAAACAAAAATATTTACTTAAAAAAATTGGGCTATGCTATCATGAAACTTTTGCTGCTGATACTGATTGTAACAGAGATGATGCAGGTTCTGAAAATATATTAATTGCCAAGAATTTATAATAAATTTAGTAATTCTGGCATGTCTGTAATTTCTGTCTGGTGACTCAAAGTCAGATAATAGAGCAATGCTCTTATTTATGTTCTTAGGAAAATGAAATAAAGTTGATAATAATTGTGTAGGGAATGTTTTCTAATCTAAACCTTATCTGGAGAAAAAAGAAGTTTTGCAACTTTATTGAAGAGAGTTCAGGCATAAAATTGGAAGTCCTATAAGCAAATCTACTCATCATTCTGAATATAGGGAGTCTCATTTTAAAGTTGGCTCATTTGAGGGTTAAGAAGGGACCCAAGGACCTCCAAGCTCAGTCTGCAGCTCATTCCATGTGTCTGTCCATGCCAGCTTAGAAGTATTTCACCTTTCATTAACTACTATTAACAAAGCACAGGGGTGCCTGTGTGGCTCAGTCAGTTAAGCATCTGCCTTCAGCTTGGGTCATGATCCTGGGGTCCTGGAATCGAGTCCTGTGTCGGGCTCCTTGCTCAGCGGAGAGCTTACTTCTCCATCTCCCTACTGCTCCCCCTGTTTGTACTCTCTCTCTCTGTCAAATAAATAAATAAAGTCTTAAATTAAAAAAAAAAGGCACAGAAGCTTGCAAGTGAGTCACTTATATTTTTTTGAGTCATTTATATTTTAATAAATTAAAGCTGGCTCATAATCATTCTCACTAACCTGAATGTCCAAATTGTTTTCTTTTTTTTTTTAAAGATTTTATTTATTTATTTGACAGAGAGAGATCACAAGTAGGCAGAGAGGCAGGCAGAGAGAGAAGGGGAAGTAGGCTCCCTGCTGAGCAGAGAGCCTGATACAGGGCTTGCTCCCAGGACCCAGAACCCTGAGATCATGACCTGAGCCAAAGGCAGAGGCTTAACCCACTGAGCCACCCAGCACCCCATCCAAATTGCTTTCTTAAGAAGAAAAAGTGGTGGAATTATAGTCAACTCCAGGAACTGCTTTTGAACCTTCTCTGGGCGTTCGTCTCTCTGTGAACTTCATCTGTTCGTTTGTGACCCTCCTGTGAACTTCCCAGGTGTAATCTAAAACTGGCCCCTGTGCTCAGAGGGTCGAGAGAACCAAGAAAGAGGTGGGCCACTCCAGGTCGGTAGGTGACAGTTTTAATAATAGCAAAGGGAACTTAAGTACAGGCTTGTCTTGGGTAGCAGCAAGATGAATAGATCCTGGCACCTGCCTGCCAAATCTTACAAGGTTATAGAGAGGCCCTAACTGGGCTCAGTCACATATGTCCCGTAGGTGTTTCCAATGCTACGTCACTATCTTAAGGCTGTCCTTGGGAGTAGGAAATGGACATGGAACCCACATTCCCAGGAAAAGGGAGGGGCAAGGAGCCTACAAGTGCCTGGGGTCCAGCTCTTGGGTCAATGGGGGGTGGGGAGTGTGTCACGTCTTTTTGACGATGTTCACCAACATCATCCCTCCAACTAGTTAGGAACACCGAGGTTAAAAATAAGTTTGATTATACCTAGGGAGCCAATGAAAACAAAAAAGAATAAGTTCCTAGAAGAAACAAAACAAAACAAAAAAGACTCACTGTTTCTTGGTTTCTTCTTTGCTCTAAAAGACCCAAGACCCTTAAAGATAAAATTCAGGAGGATAGTTTGCCCTACTGGTTGACTGAGAATTTGTCTGTGACTAGTGGGAGCACAGTCAAAAATTTTAAACCAAACAGGCTGGTGTTTAAATATTCTGCCTAGCAAGTAAATTGGAAAAAAAAAAGGCATGATCAGTTAAATTAACATCGTGTTATAAAATGACCAAGATAGAGTACGTACTCTCATTCCTTAGGTTTCTGCTAGATTGAAACAAATGTTAGAAATGAAGGGGAAAAGTAGACCTTTAATTTGTTTGTTTAAAAAAATTATTGTTCAGGTTGCAAGAGCTAACATTTTTTCCCACTGGGGCGTTTAAAACAGTCTGGTAACCATTCTAGTCTAACCTGAGTTAGTCCTGAGATAGTCACTCTATAGGAATCTTGCACCTGGACACTGAGCTCTTGTTGCAAAATTTTTCCTTTAAGATTACCTGTAGGCATATCTAAATCTCTGACCTGGAGCAGGTTTTATTGTCCCGACTCAATCTTGGGCTCATTTAGGCTCAGTGCCAGCTAGCTAGTCAGGGATGCGTGCCGTGCTGTGTGACTGAATGTCTTCCTTCCACATAGACACTATTTATTGTCCATAGGGAAGGAAGTTGTCTTCATCTCTTTGGACCTCTCAGGGCTGTCTTAAGGGAAGAAATATTTGGAAACTTTAGCAAGAAAAACTGGCCACTTCAAATCAAATAAAAAAGATGAAAACTTAATTTTATTCCAAATTTCTTGAAAAAATTGACTATGTCTTTTTAATTTAAAAGGGACATTCACATTATAGGATTTTTAAAGAAGTTAGCACATGTAGTTGACAAATTTACTGTTGGGGCCCTGACTATATATGTCAGAGCCCTCAATCATCTAGTGAAGCCCCTTCTTCTATTTATTTATTTAAAATAATTTTTATTAACATATAATGTATTATTTGCCCCAGGGGTACAGGTCTGTGAATCATCAGGCTTACACATTTCACAGCACTCACCATAGCACATACTCTCCCCAGTGTCCATAACCCAACCACCCTTTCCCTACCCGCTTTCTTCTAAATATTAATCTTACCAATCCTTTGAGTATTTTGAATTTGGCCAATCATGAAAAATCTCATTCTTCCAGTAAGTATATTGAAATTGGCTATTGTCACCTTGGAGAAAAGAACTCTCTTCAAAGAAGGAGCAGTATCTTGGTCTTGATGTTCATAATACTTAAGAGAACAATATCTCTTGGTAAATGGAAAAGGGTTTTCAGGAAAGACCTAAATACTTCAAGTTTGTTAAAACTGGATTTGTTGTTGTATCTCAATAACTGCAAGGGGGAAAATGTTCTTCGGGGGAACCAAAGATGGTTTTTGGAGAAAAAAACCAATTTAAGTTACTGAACTAATGTAAAATATTAAATGAAATTAGATTGTCATAAATGAACTTCTACTATGATGCCTATCTCTTTACCAATGGGTCCATGCTTTTGTTCAGGCAGCCTAGATAAAAGGCCATACAATGACTTTCATGGACCCTAGGCACTGTTGCCCTCCTGGGGTCCTCACATTGTTAAAAAAAATATTTTACAGCTGTGTTGGACTAAAGAAAAATGTGGCCAAGGATAGATTAATTATTATATATTCACTATTATCACATTGATTTTTTTCCCTTATGATTGTAAAAAATGAACATAAAAACAGTTTTGTTGGTCTGAAAAGTAGTTTGGGGCACAGGTCATGGTCCATATGACAATTTAAGGTGGCTGGATCTTTAGAAATAGCTTGCTGAGGTTTGTAGAAATGGGGATGACCTGAGCTCAAGAACACGCATGATTTTCAAAACCAAATAGAATTAATTTGACTTCTACTTAAAACGAAAAGGTAAAGTAGGGAAGAAAAGTTCTGGATTGTAGGTAGAGGAATCACCCACAAGAAAGGTCCTCAGGAAGAGTGAGATGAAATAAATATAACCACCTGAATAGAAGACAGGATTCCCACCCACATGACAGAAACCCACACTATTCCACAGAAGAAGGAGTCACTTCAAACTTGAGTCCTCACATTCTGCTGTATTATTGGGTGTACTTCCAAATCCTTAACACTGAATAAACAAGTTGTTTAAGACAGTACAAATGGTTGACATGTTTGCTGTCAATAGGAAATGTATTTAGGCATGTCTGGGATTCAAACATACAAGATCACAACTATTTACCAATTCTTGCTCTCCAGAGAAGTTTCTGAAAGGCCAGTAAATTTTTTGCATGGTTCAGATGGACTAATAGAAAGAAATGAAGGAGTAAAACAAGATCACAAGAATAACAGTAGGTGTTAAAACTGACAAAGTTTTGATGGGATGAAAACACAAATTGGGAAGGAAACTGGAGGGATAAACACTGGATTAAGGAGAATAAAGAGAGGCTGGGAAAAGAAGAGAAGGCTACCCAACTCCTTTGTAGTGCTTGAGAAATACGTCTATAGGATGGGTAACAATTGGAAATTTGTTGAGTACATGAACTGTGGGTGTATTTTAAATAAAATTTAAACATTCATCTGAAACTGAAGTACATGGGTGATGACTGGTAACCCAGGTATGGGGAAAATAGGAGGTCAACTACACCATTTTCCATTACTATCTTCCAAACTAACTGGTAATGGAGACAAATGCTACCATAAACAGTCGTTACCATATAATTTAAGACTAATTGTTTGAGTAAAGTTATTGGAGTAATTATTTGAGTAAATTATTTGAGTAATTATTTAAGTAAAAATATTAGCCATGGTTAAATAAATAAATCCTGACAGCCATTTAGCCCGGGGGTTATGATATGGATATGGACATGTACAAAATAGTTAAAAAATTCCACAGTTCACACAAGTAGAATCCTATGTTTCAAGACGCAATCATTCTTATTTGTAAAGTGGATAATCCTCAGCTCCCCCCACCTGAAGGGCTTTACCAAGTAGAACACCTTGAGAAAAATCTACTGAAATGCCAACCACACATATATGAAAATGTCAGAAAAGTGAAAGGAAATAGCTCAATAAATACCACTGTAAGAAACACAAAAAACAAATTACAACAGGACACGGGCAATTTTACTCCAAACATCTCAAAGGTCTCAATGACAATTGAATTAGAAGGACTGTCAACAGCACCCTATTCCTTCTTCTATTCCAGGAAATTCAACAACTACTCAGACTAACACAAGAGAGACCACGGAGACAAGCAGAAAACAACACACCAGCACAATCTCAACAGTGATCACAACAACTCCTTCATCCTTCACACGTGGATCCACTCCCACGGACAAGATTTCCCACGACACGGCCACCTCTGGGACAGCAGGCACTTCCACTCCTTCCAGTGTCAACCACAAGACATCCACACCATCAGAAGTACCCACGTCTTCAGACGCTACACCTGGCATTTCATCCTCTTCTACTGTTAACAACACACCTGCCATGACCTCAAGGATCCCCACAACACCAGTGTCAACAGTCACCCCTCGAGGAATCACAACACTCATGCTACCATCTGCTCAGACAGGTGTAACTCCGGTCTCCTCAAGTGTCACAAGCGCAAGTGCAACTGAGGGAACCTTGGCACCACGCTCCTCCTTCACTTCTGCTCCAGAAATAACAGCATCATCTCAGGACCACACGAGTCAGGCCACGGAGACCAGCAGAGAACCTCAAACGAGCACAATCTCAAAGGTGATCACAACAACTCCTTCATCCTCCACACGTGGATCCACTCCCACGGACAAGATTTCCCACGCCACGGCCACCTCTGGGACAGCAGGCACTTCCACACCTTCCAGTGTCAGCCACAAGATTTCCTCACGGTCAGAAGTGCCCACGTCATCAGCCGATACAGCTGGCATTTCATCCTCTTCTACTGTTAGCAACTCACCTGCCATGACCTCAGAGATCCCCACCACACCAGTGTCAACAGACACCCCGCCAGGAATCACAACACGCCTGCTCTCATCTGGTCAGACAGGTGTAAATCTGCTCACCTCAAAGAGTGTCACAAGTACAAGTGCAACTGGCGGAACCTCGGAACCACACTCCTTCAGTTCTGCTCCAGAGACAACAGCATCAACTCAGGTCCACACAAGTCAGGCCACGGAGACCGGCAGAGAACCTCACACCAGCACCATCTCAAAGGTGATCACATCAACTCCTTCATCCTCCACACGTGGATCCGCTCCCACGGACAAGATTTCCCACAACACGGCCACCTCTGGGACAGCAGGCA